>MU226258.1:354890-390577 GCA_018584345.1 Thuja plicata | reverse complement strand
TCAGAAGATACTGCTGGAACCCCCACTGAAGTGCATGATCAGGTAGAGAAGACAAGTGTCTGAAGAGCTGATCAATCGAACCAAGAAGCAATAGAACCAACAGGTGAACCCCCCCATAATGCTGAACGGGGAGAGGTGACAGGAACACTGAAATGCAGTACCAGAAATAGCTGCAGAAGAAGAATCAGGAACACCAAGTGCAACAGAGGTACAAACACAGGATAAAGGGTGGTGTCATCGACACATTCTACATGGGCTAATGTCATGGAAGGTATGCTCACTTGACAAGAGTGGATGCGCCTAAGGCATATGCATCATAATCCCCCCATGGCACTTTATAACACAGTGTGGGTACATCAACCGAACCAGGTGTGCAAGATCCCAAGAAAGCAGAAGAAGGCACTTTATCTCAGTACGTTTACAGAATACAAATATATCAGAAAAAGCATGCAAGCTCAGAAGTCAGAAAGTAGAGTGCACTATGAACTCAGAGGAAGAGATCCCCGGACCTGTAGAACCAAGCACACCACCAGAGGGCATAAACTGCATAACTTGGAGGAGTGAAAACCCAGAGCAGAATCTGGAAGAAATACCTCTGCCACTGAATAGTACACAGAATCAGCTTTCTGACGATATCTCGTTTGCTGAAAAAGGAGTCCGGATGAGCCAGATATGACTCCCGGAAGGCAAAACAGGACATCCAACTTCAACAGAAAAAATATCTATTGAAATGGTGGAATCCAAAATCACAACCTCCACCATCAGAAAGTGCTCGGAAAGAGCTTTCCGATGGTATATGGAAGTCGCAAAAATACCCCCGTATGCTCCCTATAGAGAGAAAAACGTCCAGGTACCCCCAAAATGCCCAAAAAGGGCTTACAAGAGCCCCAGGGGCTAAAAATTTTGGGCCCCCGGGCGCATGGAGAGCACCGGGGGCTAAACTTAGGCTCTCAGATGGTCATGTGACCTGCTGCTTCGCTGATAAGCCCGCGGGGGCTAGTAGAAAAGCTGCCACCCGGGGCGGAGCGGAGCAGGGGAGGCGGGGCCGGCGGGGCCTCGCTGCGGGCTTAAGAGAAAGGCCGAGCGGAGTGGCCGGGTGGGGCGAAGTCCGGGCGGCGGGGCGGCACGTTCAGAGGCGTTGTGCAAATGACCGGAGGAGGTGGAGCCGGGAGGGCGGCGGGCGGCGTCGGGCTGCGGAGAACAGGGGTGGCCGCCGGGCGCTGGCTGACGGCGGTGGTGCGCCGGCGGCGCGCTGGCGGTGCGACCAAATTTTCACTGCACGCGTTGGAAAAAATGCACAAAACACAATTTTTTTTTATTTTTGCGTGTCCGTACGGCCCTCGGAAGGCCTAAAAAATTTGCCTGATGCCCCGGTGTCCAAAATGGACAAACCTTATATGGTTTCTGGGGTTTTTGGGCCTTCTGGACGCAATGGTGGTGTCCGTTTGGGCCCAAAGTGCCTCCAAAAATAGAGACCCCCCAGAATCACTAAGAGAAGCCGAAAAAGCTTCTGAAACCCTCAAACCCTCGAAGCTTCAATAAACTACGAACAGCCGGCAGCAAGATGGCTCTGATACCATGTTGAGATTGATGAATATCAATCTACCCAAGAACACCTGCATGCAAGACAGTTACATAGTAGAAGAAGCAGACAGAAGAGAGAAGACAGAAGAATGGCTATGGCGGCCGATAGGCCAGAGACTAAAAAAGAATTGTGACAGAAATAAGCTTCTATTAACAATGATTAAAATAATACAATCTCCTTATGAAATGAAAGCCGGTCAATCCTTATAAAGGATACCGAAACCCTAAAAGGGAAACTAACAGAAATAGAAACTGCCTAAGTGAAACTTAAGCACTAAAGAGTAATTACTAAATATTACTCTAACACCCCCCCTTAAGTGTAACTTAGGGAGAAGAAAAACTGCTAAACTACTGCAGAAAGCAGGAAAGAAGGGTCCCGGCAACTAGGCCTGATCAGGTACCCAAAACATAAAGCAAAAGATGTCCCAGAGAAAGGAACAAGAAAAGAGCAAGAAGCTCCTCCGAAGCATGTCTAAAAACTCTGTCAGAAGATACTGCTGGAACCCCCACTGAAGTGCATGATCAGGTAGAGAAGACAAGTGTCTGAAGAGCTGATCAATTGAACCAGGAAGCAATAGAACCAACAGGTGAACATTATGTAGAGTACTAGTTAGGGATGGAGGTTCAGAGAGGATTGTTGTAGACATTTTGATAATGGTTTTAGATTTACAGGATGTGCATTCAAGTACTAGTTATGATTACATTCAGTATGTCATTGATAGCATGCATGAGGGATTTGTTGCCATCAAGAACAAAGAGAAAGAGCCTAAGTTTTTACACTATTCCATATTAATGCATTTATTGCTTTATTTCAATTACCCTGTTATGGATGAGGAAAATTTGAACCCTCAGAGATTCTATTACAAACAACCCAACCTTATTCAGTTCTGGATAAGGGTATGGAATTACACTGCTAAAGACTATGATTTTTGTGGTTTTAAGAATTGGATTGTGTATCCATTGATGCAGTATTTAGGAGTTAATAATACTAGGCTACCAGATATGGTGTTGTAACTTTTAAGGCATGTGAATATGTTGATAAATGGCTTGGTGATCATAATTTGGGAGATATCTACTTGGGAAAAAATTTCACTACGATATGGATGTTCACATCCACCTCATATTCTCTAATATCATGTTCCAACCAGGATAGCTGCAATGGAGTTCATTTGGCAGCTAATTTTGATAGATAAGGAACATCTAGCACCTCATAGAAAAGGGACATTTACTCTCAGACAGTTCAAAGTCTATCAGTTCACAATTGGAAAGACGACCATAGATTTGATGAATAATTGGATGAGTTGCTACTGGATGAGTGTAGCCTTGTACAGGTACATTGATACAGAAGGATTTGTGCTAAGTTCCAAGAAACTTCTAACTCCTACCATACCATACACATATGCACATGAAGAGCGCATGGAGGAGGATGATATAAGGAACATTCTAGATGAGGAAGAATTTATGCTAAGAGATGATAGGATCCAATAATTATTAGATTTAGAAAGGCAAGTAAAAAGGAAGGGATTATCTTTTGGGGGATTCTTCCCTAACTTACCATACTTAGATAGGCTTAATTCCATGATTGATAGCTATAATCTTCTATGTTCACAACTGGAGGATGAACTTCAAGGAAAGGAGAAGGGTCAAGTAGAACATTTAGAGTCAGAGTATGATGATGACAGTGATGAGGGCTACCCATAACCTATTTCCCCACCATTAAATCAAGAAGATGAAGAATAAAAAAGTGGAAGATGAGAATATCATTGACCTGACAGAGGTCCTAGAAATAGAGGTTACTAATGAACCTCCTCTCAAAAGAAAAAAAGTTCAAATTGGAGAGCCTTCCCAAGAAATGGTCTATGTGAGAAGAAAGAAGAAAAAGGACAAAATTAGTGCCCTTATTCTTGGCAACAGGCCTTATGATCATTAGTTAAGAAAGGAGATAAGAAAAGGAAAGAAACTAAAGCAAGGAGTGGAAGAGGATATTGAATTGTCTCTCAAAACCGATGTTGATGAAAGGGTGATACACCAACATAAGTTCCTTGATGATGATAATTTCATCAATACTAAGGAATTCAAAGATTTCCTTAGATTGAATAAACAGAAGCAAGTGGGTGAACAGTTGAGATTGGAAGGAGGAGAACCAATAACTGATGAAGCCCTCCAAGCCATACAAAATTATGATCCTGAGTAAAAGGAGATAACTCCTGAGGAAGCAAGACAATTAGTCAAGACCAGTGGTATGCTACTTGTTGAGGGCTGGGATTTAGCCTCAGCCTTCATAATTGATAAGATAAGAAAGCAACCCAACATAAATTTTACATCTGAGGTGCAAGTTGGTGAAATGATCAGTGGATTTGGATATGATCCAAAGTCCCAAGCAGTTGCGATGTGGAGCTTAGCTGCTAAAGATAAAAAAACTAGCTCTGTTGAATATTCAAGAGAGCATGATGGGAAATCAAATGGTATGGTCAGTACAGAATACCAATGATATGGAAATTTCCCAATTATTAACATATTGGGCACAATTGAATGAAGATAAAACTAAACAGCTATCTTAGAGGTGTGACACTTTGATTGATGAAGGTAGCACTATGGCTAAGGATAGGGAATTGTGCTATATTAAAATACATGCTCTGGAAAAGGGAATTACTGATTTGACTCAGAAATTAAGTGAAAAACCAGATGTTTTCCCTGCACCACTAAAAGAGTGTACACATACAGAGGTTCGAATAGAATTAACTGGGGACGATGCAGAAATAGAGGAAATGATCAGAGAGCATAATGAGATTGTTTTAGGTGCATTGATAAGTGTATTTCAGCACAAAATTGATATATTGAAGGATAAAATTGATCTTATCCTAAATGCATATAATAAATTGCCTACTCTACATGCTGAGGTAATTTATTTTATTTCTATTTTAAATCCTTATTTTGGGACATGGTCTAGCAGGACACCATTGTCTGAGAGGTGGGCCTCTTTACAACCACATAGAAATGATTTTCCAGAGATAGTTACTGAGGTAGGTGAAGAGATAGAGAGGATAAATATAAATCAGATAGAGGCAAGGTTGAGCTTATTCATATTAGATTTCAATAGATTCATTCCTCCAATCAAGGGAGAAGATAATCAGATCAAGGCCTTGGAGGCCTGGAAAGGAGAATTTGATAGCAAATTGCCTAAAAAGGAGGCATTTATTACTGATGCGGAACTAGACATGGAAAGATACAACAAAATTCTAGATGAAGCCTTTAAGGCTAAAACTGACATCAATAAATTTATAACAGATATCAAAAGTATAAATGATGCTCAGTGGGACAGACATAAAGCACAACTGCAACACATTCAAAGCTTTAATTGTCCTGTTGAGGATGATGTAGCAACATGGGATTCAATGACAAAACCAAAGAAGAAGAAGGTTGTTGCAATAGAAATTGATGTTATTGATGAGGAGTAGAAGGACACTTGGCACTTTCTCTTAGAGCACAGGAAGACAGAGGTGCCAAAGTTCATATAAAGACAAAGGAGCAAAATCATATTTCATCCTCTATTTTTGTCTTTCCACCGCTTGGATCATTCTTGTCTTTTGTTTTTTCTGCATTTTAGGGTTAGGTATTTTAAACCATTTGAATCTTGTTGCATCCTTACCCTAAGGATTCCAAGATGGTTTAATCCTATATATAGATCAAATTGTAATATTTTGTGTGGTGATGAAATATAATTACAAGCCAGACTACAAAATTTTGTCTGAGTTTTTGAGATTTTAGTCTCTGTATGTACTGAAGCAGGAATACATAAATAAAATACAATGCAACTCTTATTCTATATTATTTTTGTCTCTTTACTTTTTATGTATGCTCTTTTACGTTTAATTTGCAAGGCACTTTAAACATATATGTTACAAGGTAGCTGTCTAATTACTTGCAAGTTTGTTTCAAGGAAAGGACTAAGTTTTGTGAGTAGCTTTCGGGAGCATAATAGTATTGTGAGGATTTGATACAATAGTGTGGGAGTGATAGGATAATTTGTAAGGCACTTTTCTCAAGTTGCATATAGGTTGTAAGGCAATCTATAGTATCTTTATTTACCTTTTTTTGTGGATTTGCATCTTTTGACTCTTTGCCCAAGGATAGGTACTGGTCTAGAATTTGTCAAGTAGTTTATTGTCATCCAAGAATTTAAAATATTCAAATCATTTACACATACACTACAAAATAAATAATCCCATTCAAGTGATTGTATTCTTAGGGTACAATTCAGTTTGTTGATTCCTTGAAGAGAGGATCATTAGGTTGCCCCTCCTAAAATCAAAAGGAAGAAGGATGAAAATCCTTATCTCATTGGTTCATGTTATCAAGACCATAGCCTGGCTTATAGTACTATGTTTTAAATTAATCATTGGAATCTCCAAGGTATTTTATAAGTTGTTACAGTGAGGTCAGAAGTAACAAACCAGTGAATGAATTAGTCCACTAAATATATTGACTGAAGAGTCAATAATCTTTTGTAGGTAATACCTACCTGAGTCTGTGGAGCTCAAAAAATAAGGAGGTGATTATAGGTATCCCCAGTATTATCAAATACCTCACCAATTAGCCTTTCTCTTACTAATGAACTCACTGAAGATGAAAGGATTTTGATGAAAAAATTAGCAGAGAAAAAGAGAAAAAGATTTTAAAAAGAAAAAATATGTTAGAAGAGATGTTGATAGAATTAAAAGAAGATCCCTAAGGCATGAAACTATAAGGAATACTAAGAGTTCTCAAAAATACCATGAAATACCCATTACTCACAGAGCTTCTAGTTCACAAAAATTCAAAGATAAAGGTAAACAAAAGATCACTGAAAGAAAACCTAAAGAGCCTAAAGTTCAGAAGGCCTTAACACAACAAATGTCCAAATTGGTTATTTATCTTGAGAGACTAAGAATAGAAAATGAAACCATGGAAAAGATGCTAGAAAAAGCACAGATGGAAGCTGCAACAATAGAAATGAAAAAGAAAATAGATTTTTTGCAGTCTTCCAAATATTCTTATAATGAAGTTGAGAACACAACATCTTCCAAAACAAAAGCTACTACTTTCAAAGAGACTAATAAATTTCAAAGGAAGCCATTGCATTCTAAAAGGTATAAGCAATTTAATTTCATTGGCATTTCTGGATACCCAAATGCATTTCCAAAAGATATGGGTGGTGTGGGAGAAAAGCTCCCAAAATTTGCAGGTAATAATGTCATCTCTTGTGAAGTACATTGAAGAAAAATCATTGATTTTGTTGATGATTTGAATATCACTCATGAAGATGTGTTGAAAAAGCTTTTTGTTTATTCTCTAGTAGAGAATGCTTGAGAATGGTTTAGAATTCTTTCTAATGGCTCTGTTGCTTCCATGGATGAGTTAGTTGAGTTATTCAAAGACCAATACGGTGATAAGACAAACAAAGGGTTCTTGCTGAACGAGTTCAATAACATCAAAAAGAACTATAATGAAGAGGTCACTGAGTTCAATACTAGATTCCAAAGACCTATGCATAAATTGTTTCAGAAAATAAGGCTGGATGAAGAGGTATGTCTAGAAACCTATTTAAATGCTTTTGATTCTAAAATGGGTTATGCTCTTAGGGATAAAAACCCTAGAACCCTCACTGATGCTTAGAAGATAGCACTAAATATTGAGATGAATAGAAGGTTGACTGGTAAATTGAATAGGAGAGATGATTCATGGTTTAGTAGGATTAACCTAAGGGAACCAGGATATAAAGAATATAGGGATCCTCAAAATAATAGGCCTTCCTATAATAACACTTATAATCCTTAGAATAGGATGCAAAATCATCCTTATGGAACTCAGTTTAAGGATGGGAAGCCTATTGCTCCACTTAGGAAAGAAAAACCTGAGAATAGAACTCCAGACCCTCTACATAAAAATGTTTTCCATTTGTGCAATGATGATTTCTAGTGTGAGGTTTGTGAAGCCCCACACAATCCTTATTTTTGCATTGTTTCCTTAGATTCGAAAGCAAATGAAGAACAAGGGAATGGTGAAAGTGAACAATGTGATTATAATATGACAAATGCCTATTTATGTCATGATGTAGACTCAGATAATGAAATTGAAAATCATGATTCATATGGTTCACAAGGAAATATAGAGATTCATCATCAACAAATTTTGTCAGATAGTGAAATAGAAGAAGCAGATGACCATGTAAGATGTTATGCACAAAATAATCAAGACCTTCCATTGGTCAGAAAATCTTCAGATGAAGGAAAAGCAAGAATTATTGTAGATCTGGTGAACAAAGCTAGAAGCAATTATCACTTAAGGAATAGAATGATTGGTGGTACTGGTAGTCAACCATCTGGTGTATTTATAAGAGAAAATAAAATAGACACCAAATATGTACAAAATAAAGATGGACCTAGGGAAAATGCAAACAAACCTAAGGTCAAGATTGTAACAAAAGCTATAGAGCCTATTGTTGTACAAGAAGGCAAAGCAAAGGTACAAGAAACAAGTACTTCTTCTCTTAAGGTAGAAAACAAAAAATCTAAGAAAGAAGAACCAAGTTTGAACATACAGATTGAGGAAAATAATATTATTGTTGAAAAACCAAATTCCTCAGATGTAAAATACACTCCAATAGATATGGGACACTGTTTATCTCAAATGATTGTAAAAGTGCCATTTTTAGAAATGACGGGAATCAAGGAACACAAAGAAAAGGTTATATCATTGTTGAACAGTGTGCCTACAATGAAAGTTCAAAGTTCAGAAAATGTTGATAAGAGACCAAATAATAAAGGGAAGGAAGCTAAAGTAATGACTTCTGAGATTCCTCAGATTTTGTTAAACACCACTACTTCTCCTAAGGTTGTGGACCCATTCTTTCTAACACTGGTAATTAATGGAAAGATGCTTAAAAATTGTATTTGAATCAGGAGCATCACACACTATCATGCCAGTAGAAATTATGAAGTCTATGGGATTACAAGTGGATACTCCTCATGGGAGATGTCAAGCAATGGATTATAGAGAAGTCCCTATTATTGGTACTATTGAAGCCATGCCTTACAAATTAGCAGTGTGTCCTGATGTGGTTTTAACTATGAATGTTCTTATTGTTGACATACCACCACATTATGGGATGTTACTATCTAGAAAATGGAGTGCTTCAATGGGAGGTAGGATACAATGTGATTTATCATATGCTACTTTTAACATTGCTGGAAATAATGTTAAAGTGTCAAGAGAAGGTAGGACTCCTCACATGATTGAATGGTATGAAGATACTAACATTAACTACTATATTGATGTGGATATGGAGAACTTCAGAGTACAGAGTGATCATCATCATCAGTGTAAAAATATTGATCCTCTGGTTAAAGAATTGACTGCATAAGGTGATGGTTTATGGAAAATGTATTTTGATGGAGCTTGCTCAAAAGAAGGATCGGGAGCTGGTGTATTACTTGTATCTCCATCAGGTAAAACTTTCAAATATTCTTTTTTGCTAGCCTTTCAGTGTACAAATAATATATCAAAGTATGAGGCTTTATCTTTAGGGCTAGAAATAGCCATTAAACATGGAATCAAATGTTTAAAAGTTTATGGTGATTTTGAATTAGTGGTACCCCAAATAAGATCCAACTATGCAGTGAAAAATGATAGATTAAAGATGTATAAATATGCTATTTGGGATCAGATTGAAATGTTTGATGCTTTTGATATAAGTTAGACAGAAGGGTCAAAAAATATAATGGCAGATTTCTTAGCAAATGTTGCTCTGAAAACTGATGATTAGACTTTACATAGGGTATCAATACTTGAAGTTAAGACAAGACTAGTTCTTCCAGATAATATATACAACTGGCAAGTTTTTCAGGATGACCAAGATATTTTGAGATTCATTCAGTGTCTGGACCATTATGAGAATCAGTGCATAGATTGTAATACCTTACTTGAGAATAATAATGGTAAAGACTATGTCTTAGGAAATGAGGTTGTCCAATTGAGTTCCAATCAGATTCCTAAGGGTCTAGTTGAACTTGAAGCATTTTTTAGTAGTCAAAATGATCATTCAACAAAGATAAGAAATTCTAAGATTAAGGACTTGGAGGAAATTAACTTAGGATCAGAAACCAGTCCTCAAGTTGTTTACATTGGAAAAGGTTTAGATTCCCATATAAGGACAAATTTGATTAAATTGTTGATAAAATATAAGCATGTTTTTGCATGGTCATATGAGGATTTAAAAGCTTATAGGGAAGAACTTTTCCAACATGAGATTCCACTAAAACCAGAGGTGAAACCATTTAGGAAAAAATAGAGGCCTATTAATCCTTTGTTGGCTCCTAAGATGCAGCAAAAGTTGATGAAATTAAAGGATGCTGGGATTATCCAGCCTATCTGACACTTAACATGGGTTTCAAATTTGGTACCAGTAAGAAAAAATAATGGTGACATCAGGTTATGTGTGGATTTCAAAAATTTGAATATTGCCTCACTAAAAGCTAACTATTCTTTACCCAACATGGAGGCAATGTTGCATAAAGTGACTAGTTGTGAGCTGTTATCAATGATGGATGGTTTCTCAGGCTACAACCAAGTTTTAGTGAAGGAATCAGAGCAGTAGAAGACTGCATTTACCACTCCTTAGGGAACTTATGTCTATATCAGAATGTCATTTGGACTGATAAATGTAGGAGCAACTTTTTAGAGGGCCATGGATGTTGCTTTTAAGGAATTTATGGACTTATTCATGGTCATTTATCAATATGATCTAACTAAATACTCTAAGAAAGTTGAGGATCATTGTGAACACCTGTGTAAAATTTTCAACAAAGCTTTAGAATGTGGTGTTTCATTAAATCCTAAGAAATGTTACTTTGCAGTACAAGAGGGAAAGTTGTTGGGACACATAGTGTCTAAAGATGGAGTAAGAATAGACCCTGAAAAAATAGAAGCAATCCAGAAGGTCACTGCTCCAAAAAACTTAAAGGGAGTTCAATCTTTCTTAGGAAAGATTAATTTTGTCAGAAGATTTATAGTAAACTTTGCAGGAATTGTCAAACCTATCATAAAGTTGCTGAAAAAGATGCAAAATTTAATTGGAATGAAGAAGCTCAAATAGCATTTGAGAGGATAAAGAAGGCAGTGCAAGAGGAGCCTGTTCTAAAATCACCTGATTATAGTAAGCCATTTTCTCTGTTTTCATTTGCATCTTATCACACAATTGTTGTTGTTTTACTACAAAAAGATGAAGAAGGATTTGAGCATCCAATAGCCTTTTATAGTAAATCTCTCCAAACTGCAAAGCTGAATTATGAGATGATGGAGAAGCAGGCATATGCTTTAGTAAAAGCAGTAAAATATTTTAGACCATATGTGGTCTATGCTAAGGTGCAAGCATATGTCCCTCACTAAGCAGTAAAGGATATTCTTACTCAGTCAGAAGTGACTGGTAAGAGATGTAAGTGGATAAATATAATTTAGGAGTTTAATCTTGAAATCCACATTACAAAGTTGATAAGAGGTCAGGGTTTGGAAAAACTAATGACAGAGGATAACTTGGATTTAGTATAAGTGACTGATATAGAGACACATGATCAGACAGTTACAAGTATAGAAAGACAACCATTTTATGCTGATATTGTGTGCTTTTTAAAGAATGCCAAGTGTCCTAATGTTATGACTGACAATCAAAAGAGAATTCTCAGATTGCAGGCCCAAAAATACACCTTAGTCAAAGGAGATTTGTATTGGAAAGGCAGAAATGGTGTATTGTTGATATGTTTAGATCAAAGCCAATCTGAAAAAATTTTAAGTGAGATGCATGTAAAGGAGTGTGGAGGTCACTTTTCTGCCAAGACCACTGCCCACAAGATTTTAAGGGTTGGATACTATTGGCCTTGTTTATTTAAATATACATATGCATATGTTAGAAAGTGTGAACCTTGTCAGAGGTTCTCAAATAAGCTCAAATTTTTAGGAGCCCTATTGTTAAACCCAGTAAGTGTTGAATCCCCTTTTTCTATGTGGGGAATTGATTTTATTGGTGATTTTGCAAAAAAATCCAATAGAGGACACAGTTGGATACTGGTAGCCACTGATTATTTTACAAAGTAGATTGAAGACATTCCTACAAATAAGGCAACAAGTAAGGTAGTCACTGAATTTTTAATGGAGAATATTCTGACTAGATTTGGTGTACCTTCAAAGTTAATAATGGATAATTCCATGTGATTTAGATCAGAGGAGATGACAGGTTTTTGTGAGAATAATGGGATCATAATGTCATATTCATTCCATATCACCCACAGGCAAATGGACAAGCTGAATCTAGTAACAAAAGTATATTGAAGATATTGAAAAGAACAAGAGAGCATGGCATACCAAACTAAGGTTAGCACTCTGGGCTGATAGAATAAAAGTTAAGAAGGCCACTGGTAAGTCACCATTTGAACTAGTATATGCTCTGCAGGCTAAGATGCTTGTAAATAATTTGTTACCTATATACAAGTTCATTCAAGAAGAAGAACTAGAAGTTTCAGATCTAATGAAAGACAAAATATTACAATTGACTAAACTTGATGAGATCAAAAGAGAAGGGCGGAAAGAAAATATAAAGCTGCAACAAAAAATGAAGTATCTATTTGACAAAAGAGCAAATTGCTGAAAATTTATACCTGGTGATCTTGTACTTCAATGGAATGTGAGATCAGAGGATAAAGGAAAGCGCAAAAAAATTGAGTCTTTATGGCTTGGACCATTTGTTATTTCACAAAGCTTTGGAAAGGATTCATATTTGATGAAGAACATGAATGGAGAAGATTTTGAATTGCCAGTGCATGGGCAATTTCTGAAACCCTTCTTCAATTGAAAAACAAAGTTTTATGCACAAGTAGGTATGTATTATATGTGTGTAGGTTTCCCTTTCTGTTGTGTGTTTCTCTTCCTACAATAGGTTAGTAAGCGTCAATAAAGATGGTTTGCAACCAGAGATTCTAAGATTCTTAATATAAACCTGTGTTTAATCATCCATAGATAGAGCCACTGTTGGTTGTATTTTCAGTTTAAAGTCTGGCATGTAAAATTTTTGATTTCCCTATTAGTAAAAGCCTTTAAATGTCAAAATATGTTTATTCTTATTGGAGTCTTTCTGTGCAAACAATGGTTTTAAGGCCCTTGAACTAGTGAAATGTCAAAAAATCTTGTGTATTAGGTCGTACCTTATTCAAAATGGAAAAAAACCTAAGCCCTAAGTCTTTAAAAGGTTTGAAAATGCAAAAGGCCCTAATTTCTCGGTCCAAGATCTATTTTGAAGTTACCTTTTCGTAACTTAAGTCGTAAAATAAGTCATGTGCTTTTTTTTTCAGTCGCTTAGTCTTTGAATGATATAAGAATATTCCATAAGATCATGAGACTTAGCGGATTACCCTTGTCAGGTTATCTCCAAATAAAAGGAATATACTTTATAAGATCACGAGACTTAGTGATTTTCTATTTGTCGCGAAGTCTCTTAATAAAGTCAACAGTTTGAAAGTTTTATAGAGACATAGAGATAAGCTTAGGTCATGGTGTCATGGAATAAATCAAAGGTTAAGACAAACTATCTGGTGACATTGAGTTCCTTTGGTCGTGAAGTCTCCAGATCAAGTTAGAGTTAGTGATGAGTTTAAAAGGTAATGCAGTTTCCAAGTCTCGGGTTTCAAAGTTAAGGAAAAGATTAAGAGACTTGGAGACAACCACAGGATTAAAAGGAAATATACGGTTGTTGCGTAGCCGCTGATTAGTTTTAATAAATTCAAAAATTATTTAGCGATTGAGAGATAAGGAATAATGTTGAGACATGTGTTCAAATATATGATGATTGAAGTATAAGTCATGTGGTCTCGAAATACAAGAATGATATCTGGCGATTAAGAGAGTAAAGTTTTAGTCGCAAGGTCTCCAAATAATTTAGGGTTTTCATGAAAGATTTAGAAACTTAGTGGAGCCATTGGATGTAGTCATATTCAAATATCAAGGTTTGTCGGTTAGTCTCCAGATAAATTGGCTAGGTGAGTTTTCTTTCAGCGACTCAGAGACAAAGGGAAATAAAAGTTATTATATGCTTAGTCGCTAAGTCTCCTGTTGAAATATTAAAATGCTAAATAATTCAGTGATTAAGCGACATAAGTTAAGGTCGCGTGGTCTCGTAAAGGATTAAAGTGATTCTGAGACTTAGAGATAAGCGTTAGATTAAAAGAATATCTACGGTGTTCACATAGTCTCATGGTAAACTCAAAGTAAAGAATTTCTTTTAGCGACTTCAATTTTCGCAGTCGTGATGACGCCAGAAGATGATCAGAGTTAAATAGTAGTTAATAATACATGTTGTCACCAAGTCTCAAAAAGGAATCACAGTTAAGAGATTTGTTAAGCAACATGGAGACAATGCATAGTCGCGAGGTCGCTAAATGAGAAAAATGATAGTTAAGGAAAATAAAGTAAAGGTAGTTGCTGACACGTCAAAGTTGAAAAGTCACTAGCCAATCAGAATGCAAAAATGTAATGACAACATGGAAAAGTAGCTGAGGTGTCTGAAAACGAGCCCATCACATAAAATTTTGACCTCTGTTCAAATTTAATAAGGATTTTATGTGAAGTCGCACTCATTCTAAATTTGATTTCCTAGAGTAAATCAGAGGCTACGACTAGGAAATAGTATTAATGTCACAGTATGTCAAATTGAAGGTAGAAGTGATGGATTTTTTCAATTATGAGTGTGTACCTTGATCATTTTTGTCATAAATAGATGATATCGTGCTTCATTTCCACTTACCTTACTTTCATATTTCAGAATGGAGGATTTACTAAGTTTTTTGTGTTTGCAAAAAAAGAGAATTGCCAGTTTTGGAGAGTGAATTGAGCGAGGTTCTCATTACAGATTTCAAAATTAATTAGGTTGATTTTCAGAGCTCTTTAATAGTTATCAGTACATTCCAATTGGTGGTAAGGGTTTCCAGTGAATATATTTCTTTCAATATCGGTAAAAAGAAAGTGAAAACAGAGCAACAACCAAGATGAGTAGAGCAATGAGTGTGGCCTCTACTAGCAGGAAGAGTGATGATGCAAAAGGGAAAAGGAATTTCTTAGAAGAATTCCTAACATTTCTGCCAGGTTCTACACAAAATAAGATGCAGAAAGATAATATTCTGATTGATGACCTTGCCAACATCAGAGATGCAAAAACACCAGGTTCATCATGTTACTCTCTTTTTAATTATTTCTATAAAAATAGTGATGAATCTATAAACATGTCAAACCCTTGGACATGTGGACTGGCTAAGCTAGTAGTTCCTGATGTGTTTATCGATGTTGATCTTATTTTAGCCCTAGAAAACAATTATGATATTCTTTCCAAAATAATTAAGAAGAATGATGGTACTGTGCTAGTAGCTCTATATAGGAACTCATTTATGCAAGCTTTCAACCTCTACTATCCCATGTCAACTAAGATTGATTTAAAGAAAAAAGAAATTAGGTATAAGGAACAGTCTACGATTGTCAAGAGTATGATATAGAAACATGTTCCTAGGGAGATAAAGAACTATAGTACTCCTTTGCCTAGACTAGCACCTTATTATTATAAGGATCTGAACCACTACATTAAGTATATTTCTTTTGCATTATGTAGAGTACTAGGCAGGGATGGAGGTTTAGAGAGGATTACTGCAGACATTTTGATGATGGTTTTAGATTTATAGGATGTGCATTCAAGTACTAGTTATGATTACATTCAGTATGTCATTGATAGGATGCACGAGTGATTTGTTGCCATCAAGAACAAAGAGAAAGAGCCTAAGTTTTTACACTATTCCATATTCATGCATTTATTGCTTTATTTCAATTACCTTGTTATGGATGAGGAAAATTTGAACCCTCAGAGATTCTATTACATAAAACCCAACCTTATTCAGTTATGGATTAGGGTATGGAATTACACTGCTGAAGATTGTGAGTTTTGTGGTTTTGAGAATTGGATTGTGTATCCATTGATGCAGTGTTTAGGAGTTAATAGGAGTAGGCTAGCAGCAAAGGTGCTGCAACTTTAAGGCCATGTGAATATGTTGATAAATGGCTTGGTGATCATAATTGGGGAGATTTCTACTTGGGAAATAATTTCACTATGATAAGAGTTTATGGATGTTCACATCCACCTCATATTCTCCCATATCATGTTCCAACCAGGATAGCTGCAATGGAGTTCATTTGGAAGCTAATGTTGACAGATAAGGAACATCTAGCACCTCACAGAAAAGGGACATTTACTCCCAGACAGTTCAAAGTCTATCAGTTCACAATTGGCAAGAGCGCCATAGATTTGGTGAATAATTGAATGAGTCACTACCGGATGAGTGTAGCCTTGTACAGGTACATTGATACAGAAGGATTTGTGCTAAGTGCCAAGAAACTTCTAACTCCTACCATACCATACACATATGCACATGAAGAGCGCATGGAGGAGGATGATATAAGGAACATTCTGGATGAGGGATAAGTTATGCTAAGAGCTGATAGGATCCAAGAATTATTGGATTTAGAAAGGCAAGTAAAAAGGAAGGGATTATCTTTTGGGGGATTCTTCCCTAACTTACCATACTTAGATAGGCTTAATACCATGATTGATAGCTATAATATTCTATGTTCACAACTGGAGGATGAACTTCAAGGAAAGGAGAAGGGTCAAGCAGAACATTCAGAGTCAAAGTATGATGATGATAGTGATGAGGGCTACACATCACCTATTGCCCCACCAGTAAATCAAGAAGATGAAGAAGAACAAGTAGAATATGAGAGTATCATTGACTTGACAGAGGTCCCAGAAACAAAGGTTACTAATGAACCTCCTCTCAAAAGGCAAAAAGTTCAAATTGGAGAGCCTTCCCAAGAAATGGTCTGTGTGAGAAGAAAGAAGAAAAAGGACAAAATTAGTGCCCTTATTCCTAGAAACAGGCCTTATGATCATCAGTTAAGAAAGGAGTTAAGAAAAGGAAAGAAACTGCAACAAGGAGTGGAAGAGGATATTGAATTGCCTCTGCAAATTGGTGTTGATGAAAGGGTGATACACCAGCAGAAGTTCCTTGATGATGATAATTTAATCAAGATTAAGGAATTCAAAGATTTCCATAGATGGAATAAATAGAAGCAAGTGGGTGAACAATTGAGATTGGAAAGAGGAGAACCAATTACTGATGAAGCCCTCCAAGCCATACAAAATTATGATCCTGGGTCAAAGGAGATAACTCCTGAGGAAGCAAGACAATTAGTCAAGGCCAGTGGTATGCTACTTGCTAAGGGCTGGGATTTAGCCCCAGCCTTCATAATTGATCAGATAAGAAAACAACCCAAATTAAAGTTGACATCTGAGGTGCAAGTTGGTGAAATGATCAGAGGATTTGGATATGATCCAAAGTCCCAAGCAGTTGTGATGTGGAGCTTAGCTCCTAAAGATCAAAAACCAGCTCTGTTGAATATTCAAGAGAGCATGATGGACAATCAAATGGTATGGTCAGTACAGAATACCAATGATATGGAAATTTCCCAAGTATTAACGTATTGGGCACAATTGAATGAAGATAAAACTAAACAGCTATCTCAGAGGTGTGACACCTTGATTGATGAAGTTAGTGCTATGGCTAAGGATAGGGAACTGTGCTATATTAAAATACATGCTCTGGAAAGGGGAATTGTTGATTTGGCTCAGAAATTAAGTGAAAAACTAGATGTTGTCCTTGCACCACTAAAAGAGTGTACACATATAGAGGTTCAAACAGAATTAATCAGGGACAATGCAGAAATAGAGGAAATGATCAGAGAGCGTAATGAGATTTTTTTTAGGTGCATTTATAAGTGTATTTCATCATAGAATTGATATATTGAAGGATAAAATTGATCTTATCCTAAATGCATATAATAAATTGCCTACTCTACATGCTAAGGTAGTTTATTTTATTTCTATTTTAAATCCTTATTTTGTGACATGGTCTGGCAGGACACCATTGTTTGAGAGGTTGGCCTCTTTACAACCACATAGAAATGATTTTCCAAAGATAGTTACTAAGGTAGGTGAAGAGATAGAGAGGATAAATGTGACTTTAACTTTCTTCAAAGGTAGATAAATCAGATAGAGGCAAGGTTGAGCTTATTCAGATAAGATTTCAATAGATTCATTCTTCTAATCAAGGGAGAAGATAATCAGATCAAGGCCTTGGAGGCCTAGAAAGGAGAATTTGATAGAAAATTGCCTAAAAAGGAGGCATTTATTACTAATGCAGAACTAGAAATGGAAAGATACAATAAAGTTTTGGATGAAGCCTTTAAGGCTGAAACTGACATCAATAAATATATAATAGATGTGAAAAGTATAACTAATTCTCGGTGGGATAGACAAAAAGCACAACTGCAACACATTCAAAGCTTTAATTGGCCTGCTGAGGATGATGTAGCAGCATGGGATTCAATGACAAAACCAAAGAAGAGGAAGGCTGCTACAATTGAAATTGATGTTATTGATGAGGAGTAGAAGGACACTTGGTACTTTTTCTTAGAGAATGGGAAGACAAAGGTGCATAATTTCATATAAAGACAAAGGAGCAAAATCATATTTCATCCTCTATTTTTTTCTTTCCACCGCTTGGATCATTCCTATCTTTTGTTTTTTTTGCATTTTAGGGTTAGGTATTTTAAACCATCCGAAGCTTGTTGCATCCTTACCCTAAGTATTTCAATATGGTTTAAGCCTATATATAGATCAAATTGTAATATTTTGTGGGGTGATTAAATATAATTACAAGCCAGACTACAAAGTTTTGTCTAAGTTTTTGAGCTTTTAGTCTCTGTATATATTGAAGCAGGAATACATAAATAAAATACAGTGCAACTCTTATTCTATATTGTTTTTGTCTCTTTACTTGTTATGTATGTTCTTTTATGTTTAATTTGTAAGACACTTTAAACATATCTGTTACAAGGTAGCTGTCTAATTACTGGCAAGTTTCTTTCAAGGAAAGGATTAAGTTTTGTGAGTATTTTCAGGGAGCATAATAGTATTGTGAGGATTTGATACAATAGTGTGGGAGTGATAGGGAAATTTGTAAGGCACTTTTCTCAAGTTGTATATAGGTTGTAAGGCAATCTATAGTATCTTTATTTACCTTTTTTTTGTGGATTTGTATCTTTTGACTCTTTGCCCAATGATAGGTACTGGTCTAGAATTTGTCAAGTAGTTTATTGTCATCCAAGAATTTAAAATATTCAAATCATTTGCACATACACTGCAAAATAAATAATTCCATTCAAGTGATTGTATTCTTAGGGTATAGTTCAGTTTGTTGATTCCTTGAAGAGAGGATCATAGGTTGCCCCTCCTAAAATCAAAAGGAAGAAGGATGAAAATCCTTATCTCATTGGTTCATGTTATCAAGACCATAGCCTGGCTTATAGTACTCTATTTTAAATTAATCATTGCAATCTCCAAGGTATTTTATAAGTTTTTATAGTGAGTTCAGAAGTAACAAACCAGTGAATGAATTAGTCCACTAAATATATTGACTGAAGAATCAATAATCTTTTGTAGGTAATACCTACCTGATTCTGTGGAGTTCAAAAAATAAGGAGGTGAGTATAGGTATCCCCATTATTATCAAATACCTCATCAATTATCCTTTCTCTTGCATAAAAAGGAGTTTGCATTCAAGTATATAAGTATACCATCATTTTAGGGTTGTGCTACAAGAAAAAGAGCTAACAAGACCCTATGGCTATTTCATCCTGAGAAGTTGCGGGGAAAACTTTGAAAAGTAATGTGAAAATAAAATTTCATAATCACTCTTGTGATAGTCATTTTATATTTACAAAGTAATTCGTAATAAGATCCTTGTTTGGGATATTATAGTGGAGTCAGAGTATCAAAATTGTTATCCTGTGAATGTTTGAATGCAATAATATAATAGGGAACCTCAAAGAATTTGGAGACCACCATTAGTGCCTGAAGGTAGAACAGTGTCAGAGATTGTGGGAGCCTCTTCAAGTGCAGAACAAGTTGTTAATATGGCAAAAGAAGTATATAGAGAAGCAAGGGAAACCTTGAGGCGAATCCAAATTGGGAAACAATGGGTAGTTGATGTGTTTCAATAACTTATAGAAGTGATACAACAGTCAAATATAGGACAAAGAAGGCCTCAAAGTCATCACAATGAAGGTGGTAGTGCAGCTAGGTCACGACTAGGTGCTAGATAGATCGTTAATGCCTACATTTACTAAGAATAATGAAGAAGTGGAAGTGGGAAATGTTGAAATAGTGGCAGAACCTATACCAGATAGTGTGGTATGAATGCATACAGAGTGGAATTTGTTTCTGGATGAGGTAAAGGCATATTTGAGGTTTGTTTAGTATATAGGACAATGAAGAGAAATGACTAGAGAAAGAAATGATAGGAGGCCCAAGACTCCAAATAGGGATCTAAAACATGCTACAAACAAGTTGAAACTTTCCATATTTGATGGCAGTGATAAAACTTCAACCCGTACTTGGATACACAAGCTAGATACATTCTTCACACTTAAACCCATGTCATAAATGGAAGCAATTAAATTTTCTACCATGCATTTAGACGGGGCATCATACGATTTGTGGCATCATGGGCTTGTTATGCATGATTATGGCATGATTAATTATTATGAGGAATTAAATAATAAATTAATCACACAATTTGACAGAAAAGACATATAAGTATACTATAGGCAGCTATCCCAGCTGAAACAAAGTGGTGCATTTAACCCATACATTGACGAGTTTTAGAAGATCTCCATCATGGTTCCAGATATGACAAAAAAGAGAAAACTAATGTTGTTTATAGAGGGATTGAATGAAAAAATCAAGCGGGTTGTAAAAGTGTTAAAACCAAACACTTTATAGGAGGCAATAAAAATGGCACATGACTTGGATACCTCATCAAACATATTTCAGCCCCCTAAGAAACCTTTTAAAGGGTTAAAATCCAATCTAAAATCTGAAAATTAGAATAAAAACACACCTAAATTGGATTTAGAAACCAGAAATGAGTTGAGAAGAAAGAAATCATGCTTCACATGCAAGGAGCCTTGTAATCCTGATCATAGATGCCTTAGAAAGGGAAAAATTCATTATATTAAGGTTGTTTCTAATGGGGAAGGAGAGATAAATAATGACAGTGGTTCAAAGGGTAGCGATATAGAGGGAAACAATGAACAACATAAGGAAGAGGAAGGTGAGACACATACTACAAATAAACCCCCTACTATTGCTACACTTTTTGGAGTTTCTACAAGACATCCTTTCTATTTGAAAGGAATTGTTTTAGTGTAGTGAGTTGTTTGTCTCTTGGATATAGGGGCCACTCATAACTTCATTAGTTCATGCATTGTATCAAGGAGGTGATTTCCAGTTGAGGAAGTTCCTGGTTTTGATGTTAAGGTTGTAGGTGGGGATCTTCTCCATTGCTTCAGGAAGATTCCACAACTTAAAATTTCATTTGATGATTATTATCTAGAGGCTTATTTTTATGTCATCAAATTGGATGGGATAGATGTTATTTTGGGATGACAATGGCTTCAAACTATTGGTAGGTACATAGTTGATCATAATCTAAAATAGTTGGAGTTTATGAGAGGTGACCAACAGATAATCCTTAAGGCTATGGCAGACATTGGTCCTATAATTGTATTAGCACACATGATGGATTATGAGACATGATGAATTTGAGTGGGTAGCACAGTGTTTTGTATCTTCCAAATCTACTTATGATTTATTTGGGTCAGCAACATCATGTAGACATTCAGGTTGTGCTTGATAAGCACAAGGGATTTTTTGGGAATATTCCGCTCGGTATACCGCCTGATCGCAAATTCAATCATGTGAGAGAGCTTGAGGAGGGCACTAAGCCCATCACTACTAATCCTAATCACCATCCAAGACATTTTAAGGAGGAGATTCAGAAGATGATTAAGGATTTACTTGCAATGGGACATATTATACCTAGCTCGAGCCCATTTTCTTCTTCAGTAGTATTGGTTAAGAAGAAAGATGGTACTCTTCAAATGTCCATTGACTATAGGGCTTTAAATAAGAGGATCATCAAGAATAGGCCGTATCCAATTCCACGCATTGATGAGTTACTGAAAGAGTTGCATGGAGCTATCTACTTTTTGAAGATTGATCTTCATTTAGGATACTATTAGATTCGGGTTTGTAAAGAGGATGTGCATAAGACAACATTCAGAAGCTATGGTCATTATAAGTTTTTGGTGATGCCATTTGGTCTCACCAATGCACCTGCCTCATATCAGTAATGTATGAACCAAATTTTTAATAAGCAATTGTGTACCTATGTTTTAGTGTTCTTTGATGATATTTTGATATTTAGAAAATCATAGGAAGAGCACTTACAACATTTGTATGAGGTTTTTGGAATCATGGAGCAATGTTCTTTATTTACTAAAGAATCCAAATGTGAGTTTGGTTTGATAGAGGTTTTATACCTCATGCATGTGATAGGGACCAATGGGGTCAAAGTTCATCAAGAGAAAATACAAGTAATATTGGATTGGCTGCCACCTAGAAATGTTTCTGATTTGAGGGGATTCCTTGGGTTATGTTCTTACTACAGGAGATTCGTTAAGGGATTTTCTTAGCTTGCAATACCACTCACAGATCTCACTAAGAAGGGTGCTTTCAGGTGTTCAAATGATACAAAGGTAATATTTGATAGGCTTAAGAGGTTCATGAGTACTTATCTATTGTTAGCACTTCCAGGTTTCTCTCGACCATTTGTATTGGAGTGTCATGCTTCAAGAGAAGGGATAGGTGCAGTACTTATGCAGGAAAGACACCCTATTTATTTTGAGAGCAAGAAGTTGAAGGAACATGAGATAATGGACTCCACCTATGATAAGGATATCTTGGTGATTATGCATGCCTTGGAAAAATTTAGACAATACTTGGCAGGTGGGAGGTTTGTGTTGAGAATAGACCATAATAGCTTGTGTTATTTTCTAGAGAAGAAGAAACTGGATGAGAGGCAGGGAAAGTGGATCAAAAAGGTTCGTGCTTATGATTTTGATATTGATTATGTCAAGGGGAAGAATAATTTTTTAGTTGATGCACTTTCTAGGAGGCCTCCTACTGCTACATTTTGTATTATATCAAAAATTTCAGCTGATTGGAAATCCCAACTTTTAGTTGAGTAATCCAAAAACACTCTTGCTTGTGAGATCATCGATGGACATATTCAGGATGACTGGTACAAAGTTATTGATGATGTAATATATTATAAAAAAATCTATTTAGTTCTTGAATCCAAACTTAAGGACAAGATTATGCATATCAGAGAGTGTTTGACTTATCAGCGGAACAAGTCTGAACACATGTTTCCTGCTAGTTTAGTACATCCACTGCCTATTCCAGAGCATAAATGGGAAAGTGTGTCTATGAATTTCATTACTAGTCTACCTAGGGTGCAAGGAAAGAATAGAATATTTGTTAAGGTTGACAGGTTAACTAAATATGCATATTTATATGTCAATTCAACTGATTGGACAACTTCATAGGTAGCTGAAATATTTTTCAGAGAGGTTTTCAAATTGCATGGCTTACCAAAGACCATTGTTAGCAATAGGGACAACAAGTTTCTCAGTGTGTTCTAGCACAAATTATTCAGATTGGTAGGGACATAGATGACTCCTAGCACCAACTATCATCCTCAAATGGATGGGCAGACAGAGGTGGTAAATAAATGGGTAGAAGGTTACCTCTTTAATTATGTTGCAAGGAAACAAAGAGTGTGGATCAAATGGTTGTATTTGGGTGGGTATTGCTATAATTCAACATACAATATGACTATCAACATGTCAACTTTAAGAGAACTATATGGTTATGAACCATTATCTTTCCTAGATTTATCTATAGTTGACAGCAGGGCCCCATTAGCGAAAGATTGGTTGTAGGAACAACAAGATATACTTAGAGCCCTCTGGGAGAACATTCAGGGTGAAAATAATCAATAGAAGATTTATTTTTATCGCCATAGGACTGAGAGACCTTTTGAGGTTGGAGATATGTCATTTCTTCATCTACAACCCTACCGACATAGTTCATTGAAGAAGAGTGGCTCAGAAAAGCTCCTACCTTGATTTTATGGACCCTATAGGATAGGGAGGAGAGTAGGTGAAGTAGCATATTAGTTGGAGTTGATGGAAGATAGCATGATTCATAATTTATTCCACATCTAATTCCTTAAATGGGCTATTGAACAACAGATCATACCTTCTCTGAGGTTGCCTCCTTTGGATGAGGATGGAAAATTAATAATGGTGCCTTTATAAGTACTTGAGGTAAGAGGGAAACAAATGAGAAACAAGATAATTAAGGATTATTTGGTAAGATGGAGAGACTTACCTATTGAGGATGCTACTTGGGAAGGTGAAAGTATACTGCAGCATCCAGCCTTGCGATTTCTTGAAGGAAAGAAATCTTGGGAAGGGAGGATTGTCATGTCCCCTTCTCTAGTGTAGCCACTTGGTTGCGCAATTAACCTATTATTCATTCTGATAGGCTAATTCACTCTCCTTAGGGATGTTGGTGGTCACATTAGAAGCTTTACACCTTTTTCATGCAATTGGGTTGTTTTTGTTAGAGTAAAATGATATTTGTATTTTCACTTATTAATTAAATCATTATGGATTTAATTATTCAGTCACCTTTTAATCTCTAGTTTACGTAAGCTAAATTTTAGGCATGTACTAATTAATTATTTTATTAATTATTCATACAACCTAGGTTTCTCCACCTTCTATTGTTCGATCTCCTTTATAAGGATTGATCTCTTTTTAATTATTATTCCCTCTCTGAATGAATACGTCATCTTTAAGTTCAATCTGAGTTTTGTATCCATTTCTTTGCTTTTGTAACAGGTTATTTTGCATATAGTGGATCTTGGTGGTTGAATTCTTTGAATTCCAATATGATATCAGAGCTCTAGATCTTCATGTCCTTGTTCTCTTCATGAGAGATTTGGCCTTGTTCTCTAGATCTGTGTTTTTAAGAGTTTTCTTACTTCATATATTTGTGGATATGGGGGAAGTTATTTTTTGGAGCACTTTGGCCACAAACTGACCTCACAGTTGCGTTTGGAAGGCCCAAAAAACCCTATTTTCATATAAGGCTCATCCAATTTGGACACAATTGAAATTTGGGCCCTCTTTTTTGCATGCACAAACTTGGCACACTTTTCAAGGAAAAATGCCTTGGTTTTTGTGTTGCCTCAAAATTCATGTCGTTGAACTAGCAGAAAAAAATAGGTAAAACCAAATTTGGCTGAAAATTTAGCAGTTTTGCCAGATTTGGAGGCATCACTAGATTTAGTGGAGCTCCTCCAAATTTATCAGAGGTTTCTTGGAGTTCTTCTTGTTTTGGAGCCCTCTTCGATTTTTTTCTTGTATCTTGAGAAAATAGAGGCATTTTTTACCAAATGAGATATCGTCAAAAAGATCATTTTGAGCCCAACCTAATTTTGTAGGTTTGGTTTTTTGACGTTGTCGTCTTATAGGTTTTTTTGCTAGTCAAATTTAGAGTTCCTTTTTGCACTCTGGGAGCCATATCTTGCTCATCTAGACTCAGATTTCCAACTTCCGCACATCATTGAAAATTTGGCTCTGTGCTCTTTCTTCTTGTATGGGTCTCATTTCTTGAATCTTCTCCAGGTACATTTTATTCAAGTTTTTTCTTATTTACAATCTAGTGAATATCTTAGATGTTTCAGGTCATGGGATCATTTTCCTTGCATGGGATAACTCATTTTTAGTTGTTACTCATGTTCATACAGCTTTTTGTAATTCTTGAGCATTGTAGACATTTATTTCTCTAGCTTTTATTTTTTGCAAACACACTGGGATAAAGTGTCATATGATGCATGCTTGGGATCTTGGACATTTTTGTGCCTATTTTTACATGCACTACATTATAAAGTGCCATGTGGGGTTTGATTTACCTATTTCAAGTGATTGTTCCTTCCATGACATTATCCTCATGATGTGTGTCAAGAGAGTGTTTCCTCCATGACACCATCTTTTATATGTGCTTGTACTTTCTATTTCACTTTCTATGTTCCTGGTTCTTCATCATGCAGTTATCCTTGGCAGTCTGGTTCAATGTACCTATCATGCCTCTCCCTGCTCAACATTATGGGGGTATCCCCTATTGGTTCTAATGCTTCCTTGGTTCGATGGAGAGATCTATGTATTCATTATTTTTGCCTACGCACTAGGCAGATGCAATGGATGGGTACCTATGCATTTAGGTGAGATGGATCATTTACCATATGGACACTCTTTCATTCTAGTTTTGGAGGCATCCTTCCATCTTCAATTGATCATCTCTTTAGACATTTTTTACAGTTTTCTTGACCTGATCATGTTCTATTATAGTGGAGGTTCCATCATTTATTCTTCGGCAGTGTTTGTAGCTTCATGCTTTAGTGATGTTCTTCACGTGATTCTTGTGTTCCTATCTTCTAGGAAATTCTCTAGTTTGGAGGCTTCTTCAGTCTTTCACTAGTCTTCATCTCTTTTTGGAGAGGGGTTTTTCCCACTAGGTTTTCTCCTTTTCTCCTCTTTACAGAGATTTTTTGTACTTGGGTACCTGATTAGGCCTTGTTGTCGGGACCCAAATTTCCTACTTTTAATAGTTGTTTCTAGGTTTTTAGCTTCTCCCTAAGTTTATCTTAAGGGGGGTGTTAGAGTAAAAAGGAATTTGTATTTTCACTTATTAATTAAATCATTATTGATTTAATTATTCATTAACCTTTTTATCTCTTGTTTACTTAAGCTAAACTTTAGACATGTAATAATTAATTCTTTTATTAATTATTCATACAACCTAGGTTTCCCCACCTTCTGGTGTTCGATCTCCTTTATAAGGATTGATCTCTTTTTAATTATAATTCCCTCTCTGAATGAATATTTTATCTTTTAGATCATTATGAGTTTTGTCTCCATTTATTTACTTTTGTAATAGGTTATTTTGCATACAGTGGATCTTGGTGGTTGAATTCTTTGAATTCTAATAGTTTTAATTAAAGTAAAGTTAATGAGCCTTTTATAAAGTACCAAGGGTGAATATTTAAATTGTAATTGTACATTTGGATGGGTTCACCTATGTAACATCACTAAACAAATGGAGATGTCTCTTTTAATTATTTTAAAAGCATTGATGGATTTCTTTGTCTAAAGTTCAAAACTCATACTGAATACCTAGATATTGGACAATTACAAACTTTGATTCCTCCGCCACATGTAGTAAATCCTACAATGTAACATCCAAGGCATCTTCTCATGGCTCTAAGTATAGGAGGTGATTAGAGGAAAAGGAAGTATATTGAATATTGAAGAAAAAAAACAAATTTTTTGAAATCTCCAATTTGTGACAAAATGTCAAAGGAGAAAATCCCTTCTAGCATGGCGATTTAGATGAAATCCAATCACATACATTGAGAAAGTTTGTTTAGAGCTTTACAGTGAGATTAATCAACTTGAAGACATTTTGCAAGAAGAAAGAGGTTGCTTGTTATCAATTTTTCTAGTTGGACACATCATGTTTCTGTTCTCGTGGATTCTGTAATGTGAGAATATTGAAGACATTCAGTTTTGTTCTTAGTTGCGCAATGATTACCTATAGGTTGGGAGTCAATGTATGAGCATATTATAGAAGTGGTGCTCATGAACATTTCATATTACCTATGTGTGAGTTGTGTTCTCTAGGGACCTCGTGATTGGCTATTGGCATAACAGACTTTATCTGGCCTAGTCGATATTGCAAGAAGGATTAGTGGTGGGTGTGGAACATGCAAAGGTTGTAGAGACCATAAAGAATTATCATTTTTTTGAAATTTGCATCATTAGGGATCACAGTTTGTAGAGAGTTTATAAGACTGAAAATATTAGCCTTAGTGAGAGAGCTTGACATCATACGGAGCTTGTGGATACCATTTATCAATTCCTTCAATACAAAAGTCAGAGCCTCAAAAGGCATCTATGGAAATTTCTTGTAGTTATAGAACTGGCCCATCATAGTCCAGGTTCCTTTATCTCCCAAAATATCTATTCTTTGTCACTATCATTTCTTATTAATACTAGGATTTTGAAGACTTAAATTGGCTCTGAAAATAGCTAATGAAATAGTTCTAATGCTTACGATTTGGGATTAGAAAGTTTGATAATAAAAAATACTATGTTGTAATAGTGCTTTAGCTCGCACTCTATTTGATATTTTACTACACATTCTATTTCTTATCTATTGAGACTACCTATTAGACCCTTTGGCCATTCCATTATGAGAAGTTGCATGGAAAACTTTGAAAAGTAATGTGAAAATAAATTTTCAAAATCAGTCCTATGACAGTCATTTTATATTGAAAAAGTAATTCTCAATCAGATCCTTGTTTGGAATATTATACTTTCATAGATTTCCTTGATCTTGGGTGGCTATAATCTTTATCCATATTTCCAGGTATAGAGAATTCTATATGTAACTCTAACACACTTTTTTTTTTGATCGGTAATAAGTTTTTCATTAATATGTAAAAAAGTTACATCATTGCCATACATGGCTCTTGGATACATTCATGCAAAAAACTTCGTTGCATTCTACTAGTTTCTTCTAAGGTCATCTATAGGTAAACATACAATATATCAAATCAGTTTTCTATTAACATAAATACAAAAAGGAAACCATTATCCCACTAACTAAACCACTTGGCAGCCTCCTCTTTGGTGAAGTTACCAAAGGTGCCACCTTTCTCCACCAGGTCCCCAACATGGATCATACCCTCAGCCACCCTGCTCATGCTTGTAGCCTCCTCTTCTTGGGCCTTCTGAGTTTCATTGGCCTTTTTGCCCCTCCTGGTGACTGGCAACTGGCATCGAATCCATGGCCTACCATCCTCACCCACAACCACGGTGGATTTAATAGGTGTCAGCTTCTTTTTTCTCCCCATGAGCTCAGCCTCAACCTTCTCCTTTTCCTCCCTCTTCCTTCTCTCTAGGACAACCTTCAAGTCCTTCCACCCACTAAGGGCCCCGACTAAATGGGCATCCTCAGGGTTGGCTATCAACCATAGCACAAGTGGTTGCAAACCTCTGCTTCTGTGTCCCACCATGTGAAATGGCAGGTCACCCATATGCAAGCTAAGCCCCACCTCCACCCGCTGGATGATTTCCTCTAATCCTTCCACCTATTTGATCGCCATGCACTATCAAACCACCCATCACACTTCTTCTTTTGACTCTGCCACCAAGAGCCCAAGTGTGACAAATAGGGATGAAATGTCTAAATTTGTTCTTGGTTTCTACCAATTCTACCCTAAAGATTTCCCTAAAGATTTCCCTAATTGTCACCCAGAATTATTCACCATCCTCCTTGAAAACATGACTCAAATGGTTCATCGTAATGGGTCCTTCAAACACTGGGATTTGGCTTGTTGTGGAGAGGGAGAAATTGGCCTCCAATCTGGGCTAATGGTTTCTTTTCTGGTTTTCAAATTGTTGCCTTTCCTTCTTCTCGGGTGGCTTTAACTTGCTTCTGAAGTCTCTTGAGGCCAAAGGTGTTGTCATCATGTTGTCGTCCCTCCCATCCCTTCACATTACTCCCTTTTGTACTTTCTCTACATTCACCTAATGGGAATCCTTGACTTGTGAGATCTTGCGTCAGAAATGATCGTGCTCACATGCATCTTCCTTGTCATCATATCCTTTCCTTGCAGTGGGTAGAGATGCCATGTGGTTTCAGTGGCTCATATCTTCCATCCTCAGGTTTTACTATACTTAGCAGCCCCCGACTATGGTTACCTCTATGTCTCAAATCTCAAGTCTTCGAATAGTTCAAATTTTTTTTCAAGTGATCTGTTGGCACCAATATTTGAGAGTTTATCCACCATCTCATTTGCCGCTCTTGGCACCTGTGAGACTTTGATGTCTTTGAATTCTCCCACCAAATTCCTAATTCCTCTGATATGTTTATTCAAATACCAGGTGTCCATTTGAACTTTGGCTATCCCGTTTACTACCAGGAGTGAATCTCCTTCCACGTGAATTCTACTAATGTGTAGTCATCTTGCCATTAGAATGGCCTCAACTGCTTCCAAACACTCAGCCTCGTTGTTAGTTCCATTTCTCAACCTTTTGGCCCCTAACGCCATTATTTCTCCCTTCTCATCCCGGGAAATATATCCTATCCTGGATATTCCAGGGTTGTCGCGTGAGGCGCCATCAAAATTTATTTTGACCCATCCAGGGGATGGGGGTTGTCAATTACTCATACTATTGTCCTCGACCCAGTTCAGAGGTTGCACCCTCTCATTCCCATTAATGGGTCCTCTAACACACTTTTTTATCTAAGTTCAATTGGCTAATATTTTGTGGAATTGTATTTCTAATACTTGAATTCATTATATGGTCTCATAGGCATTATTCTTCCTATTTTTTTTACCTTGTCTGCTTTTATATTTTGTAAGCTATAGATGGTTACTTGTTCTACATATTGATTCTTTGATATCATTTGACTCAACTCATCTTGTTATACATTTATAAGAGTTTCAAGTTTAAATTTAGTAGCACCAAGGATAATTTAAAAAAGGTTCTTAGTTTGTGCCAGAGAGATTTGTAGACACCTAAAATTGACCAGGTGTATCTCAAGCATTCAAAATTGTAAATCTTAGCCAAATGCCTCCAAATCTCATCTCAATGCATCAAATCAAATGGACATTTATCAAGCAAAGTGGACAAAAATCAAATCAAATTAAAACATCAAATAATCATGAAATCAAATAATTAAATTCAAGCCTAAAGGGATTAATCAAATTATGTAATTGATTTTAATTAATTAATTGTATAGTTCAAATCAAAAAGATCAAATCCATCCCATTCACCCTTCCATGGCTAAAATAATTAAATGATTGAATTATTTAATTCCTAATTTCTTTGAGACAACCAACCAACTTTCCCTCCATTTGAGAACACCTCAAAGCTTTTGACTTAACCAAAGTTTGATCATGATCAACTCACTCTACCCGCTACCCTTGGGAAAATGCTATAAATACAAGCCATTTCCTTTGTGTTTGGGATCCAAGAATTTCAAGAGCAAAGCATCCTTATTATAGGAATTTGGAGAGCATTTGAGAGCTTTTGAGAGTATTTCAGCATTTTCATAGCATTTAGTATATCATGTTTAGGAGCATTTGTTGTTTTCTAACACATCTTGGAGAATTTTGAGCATTTTTTATCATTTATTTCTCGTTCTAGGATTTTCCTTGGGAGAGATTAAGATTGAGAGCTCCCTTAACAAAGCTTAGATAGAGCACCATGAGATGATATGGGTTTTAAACTTCAATTCTTAGATTAAATAGCATTTTCTTTCCATAGAGTTGTTGCTTATTATCCCAATTTCATGAAGGTATTAATCTTACACACACAAATGGCACCCACCATGGGGCTCTAAGCGTCATTTCTAATGTTTTATCATAATATTTTATGTGTTTTGCTTTGTTCTTTGTGCTATTTTGCAGAAAAATATGAGAAGAGCCGCTTATGCAATATTTAGAGCCACTTGTGAACAATAAGATGCCGCCTACAGAGCTTCTTTCATCCCTGTCTTTCATTCTTCAACCGCGTGCTAGATAAAGCGTGCCACCTACTAGATAAAGTGTGTCGCGTGCTAGATAAAGTGTGTCGCCTGCTAATTTTCAAGAGCCACTTTCTAGCAACCTTTGGCCGCCTCTTATACTTTATGTGCCACCTGTTAATTTTGTTTAGCCACTTGTGATTTGTTAAAAGCCGCTTAGTAGGATTTAAAAGCCACTTAGAAAGTTTTTATTTACACGTAGCAATGTTTAAATGCCGCCTTTTAGCTGTTAAATGTCATGTAAATGTTTCTACTTTAAATCAGGTTTTTATTGATTTGCTCACTGTTTTAACTCTCTGTGTTTTTCTTTCCTGCACATGAAAAATCACCCAAAGGCACAGAAACCAGAGAAACGGGTCACAAGGCTTAGCAAAGAGGTGAGGATTAAGGTTAAAAATCACAAACAAATACATGTAGCCAATATTTTAGAGATTTTATTTGACGAGGAACACTTATATGATCACTACATTAAAGTGTTTTTTGCTTACAAACAAAACTTTCCCACTCTTTAATTGATTTTCATAAGCTTTGATTTGATAAGTTTTTCATGAAAAGAGCTTTTAGGAGGGAGTTTGTCTTTTAGTTTTCCAAGTTTTCTTCACTTTGTCTCTCTTTGTGTTGACTAACTTGTTGGAGGAGCTGGAGTGGGAACGATCACCACTAGGTAAGTGGAAATAAGCCAAAATCACTCAAAAATGCGCCTAGCCTTGCTAGCTTCAAAAACCAGGTATTTATCTAATCAAGATTGCATTGCTTAACTTGTGGAAAATTCTTTGAATGTAGCATAATTAGGGACACCCTGCTATTTTCTGTTTAAATGAGACATTAGGTATATGCTCTCAACTTTTCAAAGTTGATCAAAAAGCTAAAAGTGTCAAGTTTGGGTGGTAGAAAGAAAGGGAGGATTAATTGAACCACACATCTCATTTTTAAGAACCTCCTTGTCAAGAGGTTGAAAATGAAAAAAATTTCTTGAGGTGTTTGGAACAAAGAAAGACAATAGGGATATGCTCTTCACTCTTTGAGTGAATCAGATTCCCAAACTTGTTGGACTGAGTTTGGTTCTTTCTTTCCATATTCATGCTAGCTAGATAGAGCTTTAAAGGGCCTGCCTCCCGATAATTTCCTTATGAGGACGGTGAGAGGGAACGACCCAAAGTGGGAGATATTTGCTTTTACCGTGATGTCGTCTGACCCACTATAAATAAATGCACTTTACCTTAATTGGAAAGTGACCAAACTTTGTGCAAGCCATCCTCACTTCCTCTAGTAGTTCTTCAGGATTGCGTAAAATTGTACTTTTGTGCGTGTGGGAGGCCTGCAAGGGGGTAAAAGATCTTGACAAGATTTAGAGCGGAAAGGATTGAAAACCTGGATAAAATAGCATACCTACCTTTGTAGAGCCATTGTTAAAAAACAAATTTGTTTGACTCTAAGGTAGACTGTTTGGAAGAAATTCTTGTGCAAACCTGTAAAAACATCCAAGAACATACACTTTTAGTGTGGTTTTAGGGATATGGTACAATGTTGATGTGTGTGTTGAGCTTGTACTTTATTTTCACGCAAGATTCTTTTTTGACAAATCTGATCAAAGCCCTTAAATTTTTAAATCCATAAAATACAAAAAAATTGATAAAATCAACATTGATCAGCAAACTGTCACGTACCATCATTTCAGAGCCGTGTACAAACAAAATAAGGCTGCTTAAAAATCTTAAAATGCCGCTTGAAACCATTCAACAGCCGTGTAAGCCACTGGAAAGTGTCGCATATAAACATTTTAAAACTGACTATCAACAGGAAAATGCCACCTGCTAACTGTAGAGCGCCACGTACAGTGATTCTAGTGACCACTTATCAACGATAAAAGGTTGCCTACACACAGGTAAGAGCCACCTAGAAATTAAAAATAGCAAACAGTGGGTATATGCCAAGGGGTTGAAAACAAGAAAATTTCATTTTTGGATACCTTTTTGGATGTTTTACCTCTGTGAATACTTAACTAGATCAGAATCCTCCATTATTGGGCATTTTGCAAATTTATCCATGGATTGATCACTTCAGTGAGTTAAAAACCTAAGATCTTCATTCGATATATGTTAATGTCGGTTTTTACTCGATCCAATTACATTAAGACTACCCTACAACCAGACGGATCTTATCTAAGGCAAGAGTGTCCTTTTCTGAGTGATCCTTTTCCTTCAAGGCCCTTACAAGAACCTATCAAGGAAACATAACCAAGGATGTCTTTCCCATTTGGCCATATCGATCCTGATCAAATTAACCATGTAAACAAGGATATGAACAATCAGGGAAATGTTGATCCTAACAAAAAAGGATCCAACAATAATACCAATGGAGGAACAAACATGGACCCTAACAATCAAGGGATGAAAAATACCAACAATGGGGGCAACATTGACCCTAATGATGAGGATTTAATTGATGAAAAGGTTAATGAATCTATGCAAAGCCCTTTCTTCATGAAACTTATGGAAAAAGTGTTGGCAAAAGACAAGGAGAAGTACTTCTTAGACCTAGCAGAAACGGGTCTCAAACTTCCACACAATTATGATGCCACCAAACTTAAACAAGAATAAGCTGAGGCTAATCCCATTGACATCATGAACAAGCAATTCCAACTTTTCTAGATGCAATTGGACATGATAAAACAAAGTGGGGTTCCTAAACCCTTTTCTATCAAAGCTTTGTGTCCATTTCCATTTGATAAGTCTTTAATAATGATCCTATTTCCAACAAATGCTATTTATCCTAAATATGACAAATATGAAGGAACATCTGATCCTCAAGATCACTTAAGGGAATTTTGTGCCCTAAGTTTAGAGTTCATGCATGACACAACTTACCTTATGAGGTTATTCCCTAGAAGTTTGGGAGGTATGTCAATGGAGTGGTTTTCAAAGTTACCCTCCGACATTCGAACCTTTGAGGAATTGGCCTCCAAGTTTGTAACTCACTATTCCTATAACATCAAACATGAGATTACAATGCTTAATATATGCAACACCAAACAAAGAGAAGGAGATGGATTCCTACTTTTCCTACAACGATGGAGAGCGGTATTTGCTAGGTACCCTTAGAGTGTACCTGAAAAGGAAAAGATGGATATTTTTGTAAATAGCTTGAATCATGAAATGAACTATCAATTAAGGCTACAATGTCCTAGATCATTCCAAGACCTAATTGAGAATGGGGTGAAAATGGAAGAGGTATTGATAAAAAGTGGATAAATCAAACTCTACAAAGATAACAAGAATACCAACAACAACAATACCTCTAACACTAATCAAAATTGAAATTCCAACAACAACTGATTTTGGACGAAGAATAACAACAATAAAGGAGTGGTTAATGATGGAGTGGTAGAGGCTAACACTTTAAAGGCTACCCCTTTCAATCTCACTCAAAACTCAGCTCAAGCCAATAATGTGAACCAAGCACCCAAAGTTCCCTTTAACAACAACAAAACTAATAACAACTATGGGAATAATCAAGGGACTTACAAGCCTAAACCTTTCTTTGCACCTACACCCAAAAGGACATTCACTAATTTGGGTGAACCATTGGAGAATGCATTAAGGACACTCATTGTAAATAAACTTATTGACTTACCAGTGGCTCAACCATATGAACCTCAAATCAAGCCGAATTGGTGGAGTGAGAATAACCATTGTGAGTATCATCGAAATAGAGGACAAAAGACCAATGATTGCATGCATCTTAGGCATGTGGTACAAGATCTGATAGACAATGGTGTGATAAAAGTGGATGGCCCTGAAACTAATGAAGATCATACAGTCTTTAAAACTCCTTTCTATAAGCGTGAAAAAGGAGAATCTTCCAATTCAAACAATGGAGGAAACAGTGTGAATAATGCAAGAGGCAATCATAATGTTAACTTTTCTCATACTTATGACAATACTATCAATGTTTTTGTGATCAAAGATCAACCTATTCAAAGGTCCACTAATGCCATCACAAGGGGGCAAGCCTCAAAGGTTACCCTACAAGGGGATACTCCTATTACTATTGGCCCTAAAACACCAACTATTTTGGCTAAACAAACACCACCCACAACAAAGCCTTATAGCTTGGTAGATCAGTTACAAAAGACTCCAGCACAAATATCAATTTTGGAGTTGTTGAAATTATCTCCTAATCACAAGGAGATCCTAGAAAAAGCCTTGTATGAGACGATTGTTCCTATAAACTTGGAGGAAGACAAATTTTAGAACATGGTAGGGCATCTCATAGCCCCTCATTGTCTTTCCTTTTCAGAGCAAGATGACATGTCTATCACACATCCTCAAAACTTACCCTTTCATAT
>MU226258.1:307880-345536 GCA_018584345.1 Thuja plicata | reverse complement strand
CAACCAACCAACTTTCCCTCCATTTGAGAACACCTCAAAGCTTTTGACTTAACCAAAGTTTGATCATGATCAACTCACTCTACCCCCTACCCTTGGGAAAATGCTATAAATACAAGCCATTTCCTTTATGTTTGGGATCCAAGAATTTCAAAAACAAAGAATCCTTATTATAGGCATTTGGAGAGCATTTGAGAGCTTTTGAGAGTATTTCAACATTTGCATAGCATTTAGTATATCATGTTTAGGAGCATTTGTTGTTTTCTAACACATCTTGGAGCATTTTGAGCATTTTGAGCTAGATTTTGAGCATTGTTTATCATTTATTTCTCATTCTAGGATTGTCCTTGAGAGAGATTAAGACTGAGAGCTCTCTTAACAAAGCTTAGATAGAGAACCATGAGATGATATGGGTTTTAAACTTCAATTCTTAGATTAAATAGTATTTTCTTTCCATAGAGTTGTTGCTTATTATCCTAATTTCATGAAGGTGTTAATCTTACACACACACGATCAAAGAAAGCTTATAAGAAAAAAATAATTCATTTTTTATTCAACACTAAAGTAAATGGGCCTGAGAAATTTCAAGGTTACTTCTTGTTGTATAGGTTTTATTACCTAAGCGTGAAAATTAGCATCCTTTTTAGGGTTATATAACCAACTCACCTTCCATGTCTCTAACATATCTAAAAAAGGGAATTATCATGATTAAGGAGTGAATGCAAATTCACTTTCTCTAGAATGGGCAAGCGTTATCTTATGAGGTGATTCTCTCTTCTATACTTCACTATATATTAATTATATTTACCAACACAATTTAGAGAAGGTAATGAGATGATAGATGAGAGATGGATCTATTATTGGAGAAGCATATGAAATACAAAGAAGAATATTATATTCCATGATAGGTGTCGCTTCATTATCCAAGACATACCATGACTAAAAATCAAGGAATGGCAAAGAGAAAACTAGATATATTGATTATTTATTTTAGACTACCAAGCATGGGCAATATCACATAGAAAATGAACCGCCTCACAATAGGTGCTTAGTAATCATGCCCAAAGCCTCTCTTAGGAATATTTTATTCAATCTAAGGATTACTTCTCCCACCATGAGGTGCATTTAGTTTGTCAACCCAGGGACATATACTTGATTTGTTACGACACTGTATGTGCACTAAGTCCCTTAAAGAGTCATTCTACCTATGCTGCATGAAGGTAAAATGCATGAAAGGAATCTACTCTAGAACTGTAGGAAAGGAAGCACACTTACTCCTTACTGAAATGAATGATACAAATTTCAAAGTCTAGTTAAGCCTATTCTTTCAACCTAGAGCATTCACCATAACTATCCTTGCAGGTGTTGTAGGAACATTCACAAAGTACAATGCTGGAGAAAGAAACTGTAATCTTCTATCTAGAATGCTGGAAATGCTGAAAGTAAATCTACTCTACTCTACTCTAATCCACCTCCCAAGTGGGCCCCCTTGGTCAGCTTCTACTAATATATTAACATAGAAGATAAACCAAAAGTCACTTCATTATATTTCAAGAACTGATTACATAAGAACGATATTGTAAAAGCACAATAATCTGTCACCTTTTAGGCTAACTTATCAGCACAGCTGAATTTTAGTATTTCTAACTAAAACTTAATTTTTGTCAAACATATAGTCTAGCTAGATTCATTCTAGCTAAGTTAGATAAGTTATTTAACTTTTCCAATTGAAAATATCTATTAAATGTATGTTTTATACCACTTTGAGTCCAATTACCATAGAAATAAAATTATTTCAAAAAAAGTGACATTTCAATAACTCCTAGTCTTTTTAATGATGTTTCTTTTAAAATAAAAAAATACCCTTTTTTAGAGATCAGAGTCAAGAATATCCTTATATAGATTTTATAGTATTTTAATTAGACATGGTCTATTTTAATAAAAAAATATTGAAAGTAGGTATTTTTACAGTCAAGCAGTCGTTGATTCGAAAAATATAAAAAAATGATAAATTAATTCAAAAAAGTTTTAAAATCATAGAAAACACTAGACAAGAGATTCATCTTCAATAATATGTAATTTATTTGGTTTTTGGTATAGTTTTGATAGGGGAAAAGTGGCGGGAGACAAAAACTGTTGATTTTAGATAAGTTCAACTTTGAAAACTTATAACGGGAAAACTGTAGATTGAAAACACCTCTTTATTTTTTCTGCACTAGCTATACATGTCATCTAAAACATATTCTGAATTTGGAGGAAAAAATAATGTTTTACTTATAATGATTTGGCAGAAAGTAAACTCCTTGATTTACAGTATTTTTCAGGAAATGAAAAATAGACCTAAAAAATTCAAAAAACATATTAATTTTGGTTCAATTTTTTTAAAAAAAATTGTAGGCATACAATTCATCCTATTTCACACATTTCTTCAGTTTACATCATCTTCAAATTCTCAATAGAAATGTGAGTTCTATGCCCTTGAAGTTTTACAGTTTTGGTATTGTTAACCTTTTTCCTTTGTAAAAGGGTGACAGATTATTGTGCTTTTACCCGATACATAAAACTGGAAATGAACTTGTTGTGCAAGATACAACATTGTATTCCCCAAAACTTCTGAACTTACAAACTAACAGTCCAATCCCTATAAATAGAGGATCGACACTTTATTCTAAAATAGAAAAGGAAAGATCTGACTGAAATCACGCCAGAGAGGAAAAATGAAATGTAATAGCCCATGACATATGCAATGAAGTCTGGGTGACCAAGTCAACATGATGGGAGCGCGGAGGGAATATAGCAACGCTACATTCTTGAATTTCTGGAATAGTGGCTCCTCATTTGTAGTAGCCATGTCTTCTGGCACCATGATGGTTACCTGTCGCAGCTGGTCTTCGACGTCCTCTTTAAATATTTTTGACCACTCTCAAGTGGCTCCTACTTCTTGGCAGGTTAGTTATCATGCAAAGATATTCATACAAGTAAACTTAATCAAATTGATCCAAATATTAGAACACACATTTTGATTGCTATATGAAATACTGTAATATATATATATATATATATATATATATATATATATATATATATATATCGACAAACATGACATAACTATCTACCCATGGGTTTAATGGTTCTAACTGTACTTTGACATAAGTTCAACTAATTATAAGTCCACAAATGTTTTGGTAGTACTTAAAAATAGAGTATAAAGATTAATAACATAGAGACAGTAAATGGTCTCATCATCTGCCCCCTGGTGAGTTGAATGCTTGTCCTCAAGAATTGCACCTTCTGGTAGTTACTCAGAAATCACCAATCTCTGTCCTCCCTCGCCTTTGGCTCTTGAAAGTGTAATATAATCCCCTTGTCTTTTCCCAGACATCCACTCGGTGATCCTCCTGCAGCCGGTCAAGCCTTTCAGCATTGATGTCATATAGGGGCCAAAGGAGCATGGGTGGCTGCATGGTGAGTGGAGACCATAGTTCTTGTCTAATTTGCCTACCCAACTACATGTATTTTGGTGCTCTGTGAATAGCTACTTGGAGGTTGATAGGGATGTGTGGCTCTGAATTCTTAAATGCTTCAGGTAATCTACTCCACCTACTTTTGGCGCTAGCCAGGGCTCTCTAAAAGATGAAGTAAGACATGTCATCGTACTCTGCATAGATCTTTGTTCTGATCCCAAAATTTTTATCCCTTGTTTCCTCTTTGATTTTTCCATAGGTCAGATTGAACCAATCTCTCAGGAGTATATATGGTTTGCTGCTCTCTGCCCTCAATGTCAATTGTTCTATTTTTTCCTATTTCCTATAATTTTCCAGTTGTCTGTCATAATTGGCCTCATTGTGCATCTAGGACATTAATACCCTCAGGTGTACATCCCCTGTGTAAAGTAGAGAGTTCCTCTCAGTCTCTTCTAAAATAATGAAGTTATGTATATACAGTTCACAAAGTAAATTCATACATATCTAATTGTGGCCATAAAATTCTTGAGCTGATTTAAACTCAGAGTCTATATCTTTAATTCTCATCATTAGTTTGAATAAGAGGAACTGTTCTTTCAAACAGATGGCATAAACCCTAGGGGGTGGCCTACAGGTAATTATTTGATCAGCCAGCTTAAGGGCATGATCTATCTTTTGTTTTTGTCTTTCCAATTGCTCTTTTAACTCTGCATTCTCCTCCCCTTGCTTTGTTATTATCTTCTTCATTTTATTTTTCTCTTCTCCCCATAAAGTTGTTGTCAAAACATACTTATTATGTAATCCAAAGAGAAGTGTTTGGAAGGTGATTGGGCCACAATCTTCTGCCTGGTTACTTTGCCTCCTCTATTCCTTCCATGAGTGTTCTAAGAAACTTGTTAACCAAGTTCTTTTATATGGAACTAGGGCACTCTCTGAGCAGGCTGACTGATGGGTTATTGAGGCATTCTCCTCGTTGTTGTCTGAGATAGCCTAATGGATTTCTTGGGGGATATTTTGGTAGACATCAGGTTCAGCTTCACATGTATTTTGTGGATTTTGAGAAATGTCTGGAATTTCAGACTGATTTGGGAAATCATCCAGAATAATTTGTACATGAGGCTCTTTATCAGACTTCTTGGGGGAAATGAGTTGGATTTTATGAGGATACTCTAGGGAGTTGTCCTCTCATTTTAGGGCTTCTTTGCAGAGGGGTTTCTTCAATCTCTATAACCTTCTTCTTAATAACCTTCTTCGGTTTCTCTACTGCAGGAACCGACTTCCTTTTCTTCCCCTTCGAGGCTGTAGGGATTTGTGGCTTGGCTGCAGGAATGAAAGTTTCTCCCTCTAATTTTTGTTTTCCTTTTGTTTGGGTACAAGTAGGTACATTGGTCTCATGAGCAGGTAAAAGCATACTTTCTTGCAGATTTTCATTTCCCACCCCCTGGATGTCTTTCTCAACAGTTGGGCCGATAGGTATTACATCATCATGGCTAGATTGCACACTGGGGTTAACCTGAGGTTGTAGGGTTTTATGCTGGACAAATTCTAACCATGCCAAGGGAGAGGAATCCCTAAGAGATCTTTCTATTAGCAATTTAACTAGGGCATGGTGGGTGACAAAATTGACATTTCCTTTCTGGGTCTCCTCAGCACTGATGCATCTAGCATATTGTACAAGAAATTGGGGACATTCATTAGAAGATTTTACCTTACGTAACTAAGTAATTTAAAGTGATGTGCGTGAAAATTGGAAAATATTCCTTCACATATAAAATACTTGATAATATGCATGGAAATTCATTATGTGGTGGAGGAGTAGACATTCTTTTGCACCCTTGCTTGATGATCTCCAAAGGAGGGTCACTTGGTAGGGTAAACTGGGCCCTAGCTGACCTAGCATCGTGCACATTGGGGTAGTGCTCCCCAACCATTGGTAACCTAGTAACTTTTTCTATCCATTCTTCTGTGGTGACCATTGTCAATCCCCATATAGTTGCTTGCCCTTCCTCAAATGTGTTTGCAAATTCAGTTGTTGCATCTTCATCAAACTCTGTTAACTTCAAGAAATATCATAACCAACCACATGCATTAAACCTCCGTACTACTTCAACATCAGAAATTAAAACACCATGTACTACCAGCTCATGTCTCTGCAACTGCCCTCCCATCTGTTCTTGCCAATGTTTTTCAATTTGTCTGCTCTGTAGTCGATAAATGCCTCATTCCTTCTTGAGTTTCAGACTACTCATTTTGAAACTATGGGATTTCTTCTGAATTCCTCTGTTATTCTTAACATGAACAATGGTGATGTGTTTAACAAGAAAAATTATAGCTCTACTGTGGGTTGCCATATAATTTAATTATAAGTCACATCAATTCTGATAGTCAGTGATAATTTAGGAATAAAGGTACCACAGTTGTGCGATATAGCAACAGGATTTTAATGAGACAAAGGAAAAGTACAGATTTGAGGTGATGTTAAATATTTTAGTAGTAAATAGAAATGACATTTTAGGAATTAATACACTTCCCTACCCCCTAAAAAATATTGAAAAGTGTCCTCGCTTGGCATACTTGGCACGAGGTATGGAACTGCCTTAATGTTGTAATGATATATTTATTCTTGTACTAGATATAATCATCAAAATCTATGTGCTAAAAATGGAAAAAAAATTGAAAAGCTTGTACCTATCATTCAATCATTGTACATGCCAGAAAAAGGTGGCAAGAGTGGAATGATAGTGGCGGTGGTTTGCGTCAGTGTACTTGGCTCTTATTTGAAGCAAAGAAAGGAAAATGGTGATGATGTGGAAGGTGGGTGGGTGGAAGATAAATAAATGAGATGAGTTGGAGAGAAGATTTAGAAAGTGAATGGAGAAATAGACTTCATGTAAACACAAATTTTGTTTTTATGGACATGCTTGAGGGAATTCTATTGAAGAGTTGTAGGAAGAAGGTTTGCACCCTCTGCTGTAGGAAATGTTACCTGTTGCTCTTTTGAAACCTGTTGTCAAAATTGCTGCAGGAAGTCTTCTTTTGTTTGAGGTTGGTGATACAACTTTAGCCGATGTCCATTGAATAATAGCTTGAAGTGTACTGGGTCAATTGTGGTCAACTAGATAGCTCCATTGGTGAAGATATGGTTTATTTCATATGGCCCCAGCCATCTTGTCTGCAACTTCCCTGGTATTTATTTGAATTTGGAATCATACAGTAATGCCCAATCGCCAACTTGAAACTGTTTGCTCTTAATATGTGAATCGTGCCACTTTTTCCTTTGCTTCTGGATTATTTTAGTGCACTCCAGGGCAGATTTGCGCATTTTATCCAAGGAATTGAGATGGAGAAATCACTCTTTCTGTGTTGTAGGAAAATCAACATTTAACTCCAGTGTTGTCCGTAAAGTTGTGTTCAAATTCAATGGGTAGAATTTCTACTTTTCCATATAACAGTTCAAACAGAGTGAACCCTGTGGTGGTTTTCTAGGTTGTTCTATACACCCAAACAACTTCAAATAGTTTGCTGCTCCAGTCCCAGTGATGCAAATGAACTATTTTTGTTAAGATGGCTTCAATTTCCCGCTTTGTAACTTCATCCTATCCATTGGCCTAAGGATGATAGGAGCTTGACTTCCAATGTTTGATATTATATCCTTTCATGAGCTCTGTTATCAGATTGGAAGTGAATTGGGTGCCTTGATAGTAACAAGTTCTCTTGGCACTCCATATTTGGTGAAAATTTCATCATACAAAAATTTTGCAACCTTATGATCCTGGTCATGCTTCATGACTTTTACTTCAACCCACTTGGTCAGATAATCAATGCACACTAGGATGTAAGACTTCCCATTGGATGGAGGGTCTATTGGGCCAATGAAGTCCATGCCCCATTTTTCAAATGGAGTTACCACCAGCTTTGGATTGAGGGGCATTTCATATAATCTTATTGGTCGGCCTATTCTCTGATATTTATCACATTTCCTTGTGTAGCTGGCTGCATACTTGTGAAGTGTAGGCCAGTAATATCCAGTTGTTAAAATCTTCTGGGCTTTCCTTTTTGCTGCAAAGTGTCCCCCACATGGCTCATTATGACATGCATGGAGAATGTCATATGTCTCATCTTCTTGCACACATCTTTGCATTATTTGGTTAGGTCCAGTGTAAAATAGTATGTTATCAATCCAAGAGAAAATAAAGCTTTTCTCAACAATCAGTCTCCTATCCTTATAAAAAAAATAGGTTGGCATTTTGTTAGCTACAAGGTAGTTATCTATGTCAGCATATCACATATTTTGGACATCAATATGAAATAAATTCTCATCTAGAAATGCATCATCTATCAGAGTAGTATCTTCTTCAGTATGGTGGATTCTAGATAGATAATCAGCTAACAAATTTGCCTTCACAGGCTTGTCAATGATTGTAATGTCCAATTCCTGCAAAAGACGGATCCATATTGCTAACCTGCTTGTGATGACAGGTTTTTTCATGAAATATTTAATTGTTGCATAGTCAGTATGAACAAAAATGGGATAACCAATTATATAATGGCATAATTTGTTCGGAGAATAAACTACTGCTAGTAATTCTCTCTCAGTCACTATATAGTTTAACTCTAGTCCATGGAGGTTCTTGCTAATGTAGTAAATTGCATTCTCTAGGTTTCTAGGGTTTTCTCCTAGGACAAGACCTATTGCATAGTCTGAAGCATCTGTATGAACGTGAAATGGCAAAGACCATTCAGGGCCCCTAAGTATTGGTGCAATTTTCAATAGTGACTTCAGCTGCAGGAAGGATTCATCACAGTCCTTTGTCCAGACAAATTTGGCCTCTTTGGTAAGAAAAGTATACAAAGGGCTAGCTATTTGACTAAAATTTTGGATAAACCTCCTATAGTATCCAGCATGTCCTAGGAAATACCTAACATATTTTTGCTTTGTAGGGATAGGTAGTGTAAGAATTACCTCTATTTTTGCAGGATCTACCTGGATTCAAACTTTAGAGATAAAATGTCCCAGCACTATGCCTTCCTACATCATCATGAAGCATTTCTCACTATTGAGAGATAAGTTGTGTTCCTGATATCTACTTAGTACTCTTTCCAAATTATTTAGGGCTTCCTCAAAGGTGATACCAAATGTAGTAAAGTCATCCATATATATCTCCATACAATCATGTGATATGTCAGCAAAGATGTTGATTACAGCTCTCTAGAAAGTAGCTAGTGCATTGCATAAGCCAAATGGTAATACAAAATAAGCATATGTGCCCCAGGGGCATGTGAATGTGGTCTTCTCCAAATCTTCTAGAGCAAAGTTGATCTGATTGTAACCGTTGTATCCATCCAGAAAGGAGAAGTATTTCTTACCAGCCAGAGTGTCTAGGACTTGATCAATAAATGGTAAAAGAAAATGATCCTTCTTGGTGGCGTTATTCAATTCTCTGAAATCCACACATATTTTACATTTCCCTCCCTTCTTAGGTATAATGACCAAAGGTGATACCCACTTTCTATCAGAGATTGGATAGATGAAACCAGTATCTAATAAATTTTGCAATTCAGTTTTGACTATTTCTCGCAAGGCTAGGTTTATCCTCCTTTGAGGCTGACGAAGTGGTAAGATGCCATCATTCATGTAGATCCTATGGGTGCATAGTTTGGGGTTCAAACCTAGCATATCTTTGTAATCCCAAGTAAAGGTTTTCTCATGCTTACACAGAAGTTTGGTTAACAATCCCAATTGTAGTGGTGGCAACTTGTTGTTCACATGGAGATTGTGACCAGGGGAAATTTCCACAGTAGTTGTTAGCTCTACCATTGAAATTTTAGGTATTGGGCTTGTAGCTACTTCACATGGCAGTAAATGGCTAATTATCTCAGGACTTACTGGAAAGACACAGTTCTCATAGGTACATAGTTGTAAAACAAAACTTTCAAAAAATCCTTTGCTACTATACACTCATTGGTAAGAATACTATATATTAGATCTATTGGAAAGTTGACTCCTAGGGAGTATATGACTTATTTTGTGTTGTCATTATGGAAACAAAGTCATATGAAGTTTTGACAACAAAATTTGTAGTGGAATTGACTAAGTATAGAAGACAAGACATAACAGAGATACACAGATGATCAGAGCACCAGTGCACGTGTGTATGATTGATTCAGACTAAGCACCTTTAGACATAAGCTCTATGATATGTTTTTATGCTTACCCTATACACGCATGGTACAAATAAGTTACAAAAAGAACAAGTACACTAGCAGTTCAGAATACAGAGTATGAAGCCAACTTCAGGTTTTTGATTAGCGTGTAATCTTTTGTTGTATAAAGGCTAAGCGCCTATTGTAATTAGTTTTTAATCATGTATTAAACATTATTGTAAACACACTTAAGCCAATTTGTTTGGAAGTGTTGTGAATGTTGTTTTTGGGCCGACTAAGGTCTTGTTTATAGTCGCGTCTATTCAGGCATAAACATATATATATATATATATATATATATATATATATGCAATGTAAAGGTATATTACAAGTGTCAAAAAAAATATGCAGAGCAAAGATATAAAAGAATAGTATAAAGATGTCAGTATGAGAAAGAACCCTTAAAGAAGATATGAGCTTAAGTGCGTAACCAGAAATGATCAGACATTTGTGTCATATACAACAGTTCACTTTTCGATATAGTGCATATCTATTCTCAGGAGGTTGTAACCTTCTTTCTCATTGAGCAGTGAGCTCTTGGACAGTGAGTCCTCACCCCTAGTAGGGTTGTTTGTAAAGACTCCTAATAGGGTTAGGCCTTTAACCAGGTCTTTGTACTTGCATTGTAAAGACTGCTCCTAACAGGGCAAAGGAACTTTAACAGGTTCATTATACTAGTGCAATATTTGTAGGTACTAATTCCCACCAGGGTTTTCCTCTAATCAAGGTTTCCCCATAATCATATCATGTGTTATGTGTTCTTGTGTTAAGCTCCAATTGATATAGATTTTATTTATGTTTAAAATTGCTAAAATAGAATAAATAGTTAAACACTGATTCACCCACCGCCCTCTCAATGTTTCCAACAATTGGTATCAGAGCTCTGGTCCTCTGAAAGAAAGTTTAACCACTTGAGGAGATCATGGATTCAGTAGAAGAAAAACATCTAAAAAAGAATCTTGAAGTAGTCCTTGAAGATCTAGACATATTTGAGAAAGAAAATGAGGAACTTAAACTAAAAGTTGAAGACTCACAAATGCTTATCAAAAAGTTAAGAAAATATTTGAAAGATTTCTCTACAAATGATTTGGGTAAAATGGTAAAGAAACTGAATGAAGAAAATTTATCATTAAAGGATAAGATAGAAGAATTGAATGATCAATTAACTGATAGCCTAACAGCTATTGAAGAGAAGAAAAAAGAAAATAAATAGTTAGATGAAGAAATCATGCAAGCTAATATGAAAATCTTGGAATTGGAAAACATCAAGAATAAGATTGACTCTGAATTATCAGGAGAAAAAGACAAGATTGATAAAATACACACAAGTTCTGATCTAATTCAATCACAACTTTATGCACAGACACTTAAAGGTGATACCACTGGTGTGGGATACAGTATAGCTCAAACTGAAATCAACTCAATACAAGAAACAAAGAAAGCACAAGAAGCATCCACAGAAGCAAGGAAAGAGGAGAACATAGCAGAGACTAAAACTGAACCACCTAAAGATGAACTCAAGCAAGTTAACAGAACTTGTTATGCTTGTAACAAGCATGGACACATGGCAAGGGATTGTAAAGAAGTAAGACCTTTTAATGGTTATTGTTACTCCTATAACAAGTTTGGTCATAGTGCTATTCATTGCAGGACAAATCAAAGAAATCAGTCACAATTGAACCAAAGAAATCAGACTCAATATAATTAGAGAAATCAACATCAAAGAAACTTACAGAATATTACATGTCAGATATGTAATTATAATGGACACACAACTAAACAATGCTGCATGATGAAGAATAACATCAGACCTCCTATCATCTATCACTCATGTAGAAAAGCTGGACACATCTCAAGGTTCTGCAGGTCAAGAACACAAGGTCAAAAGAATCCTAAAAAGTCTCTATTTGAAGAATCAGGAGAAGTTAAGTTTGTGCAAGCTAAAGCTAATTCAGATAAAATATGGATTGAAGTAAAGAAGGATAATGAAGAGAACAAGGTAGTAGATGCATCCTCAATGGATGCACCTTCTACTTCTGGATAGTTGACCCTCATGGTCTTAGGGGGAGCTATTCTATCTCTGAACCCCTGTGTGGCTAGTATACTCATCTCTGAGCATGTGCCTTTGTATTCATGTCAGTGATAACAAAAGAATGCAGTATGTATTCACACATTGTCTATACTACATTCTAAATAAAGTTTGAAAGTCTCAGTGAAATCACTAACAACATTAAATGCAAAAAAACTTTATATAAATTGATGGATTGATTGATTATTCTCAATTTTTACATCTGAGATCATAAAATTTGTAGAGCACAGGAGCACTAAGAATCAAAGCATTCAAAGGTATCGATTTGATTAGTTTATGAACAGATTGCAAGTTGAAATGGAACCCTAGTAGTCGAGTCATTTTGAATCACTGTGAAACCCTATTTATCCAAACAACAAGTATGGCCACTCCATTGTATTCGACATTACTGAAAGGAAAAGATTTGTGTTTAAGAAGCATCCCTTCAAGTCCATACTAGATGATGTAGAAGGAGCATTTTCTAAGACTCCGCTAGGAGTCATGCATATAGAAGACATTTGGGTGTACATATACTATAAAAAGGAAATGGTTGGAGATAATAGTATTGCTACTCTCATGGCCTCAATGATGAAACTAGACTATTTATTCAAGGATGAATACGCGCATCTCACTGATAACCCTATCTTTGAGTACTCTAACACGCACGAGTTTTATGAGCCAGAATGGGTGAAAATATTATTGAGTAGGATATATGATGACCTATATTGGATTGGTGAGGTTCCTGTCCACATCACTATAGACCTAATTCATGAAATGACTAGACTTTCCAAAACTGGACCAATTCTTCCTACTGGTAAGGATGTTAAGAAGCAGGTTGAACAAGCATGTTTATCAATAAGTGATAGGCGTAGTATGATAGTTGATCCTATTAAGGAGGATGATATCAAACTACTCACTATGATACTTGGATACAAGTTTCAACAGGAAAGCAGACTGAATAGTGTGTCCGCAGCAACAGTTCTGACAGCAATAAGGATGGTGAGAGATAACACTCAGTACAATCTATGTCAACTATTGCGCGCACAGCTGATTAAGAACATTTGAGCTATTAAGCATGACAAGAGCAAGATATTCAGGTTTGGCACATTAATCATATATCTATACTTCCACATAGTAGGTAAAGTTTCCAATCTTTACCTAGACAAGAGTAAACCTACTATGTCCCAGATATCACTCAAGACTACATCAGAGAGCAGTGTGAAGGACTCTATGGACATGGATATCAAAACATTCAGGATCAAGATGCAGAAGAGGTTCAGGATACCTAAGAAGATAGTTGAGAAATACAAAGACACCATATGTTTCATGGTGGATACTGACTGTACTTGCATGGAGGCAGTTGAGCCTAGAACAAAATGGATTCACCCTCTCGGTTATGAAGTTGAAGAACATATTTTGGAAGGTTATGCACAAGTCCTCCTATCTGTACCCAACAATCCCAATTAACCTAGATGGGGTACTTACAGAGAAAAGACAAATCAAGTTGATTATGTCTTATACAGTGCTGACAAAAAAAGGAAGGCATCAAGGATTACCTCAAATATCCTAAAAGTTCATGGGTTTACACAAGAAGACCTAGACAAAGCTAGGGAAGCTAAGATTGCCAAAGAACTTGAGAGAAATCCCAAAGAAGTGAAAATGGAAAAGTCTGATGATATTCCCAACAAGAAGAAGAAGAAATCAAATGAAGACACATATGCGCCATCAACCACCATTGATCTAGAATCTTCTCCACCTTCTGTACCTAGCAAGTTGACTAGAAGGAAGAAGCAAGTTCCTACGAGTCATCCATCCTCAAGGACCACAAGGAGAAAGGTAAAGAACACACAAGCCCCTCCTAAGGTAGGATTCAGGCCCATTCTAACAGTCCTAAAGAATAGAATTGTTAATGAAGGCAGACTAGACTCTATCAAGAATGTTTATGATAAGTATCAAGAGATAGACAAATCAGAAATTCATTCAATGATTATATCTCATATGATTAAGTTCAAGAAGTCAGTATTGGAACTCAAGATAGTTATACCAGATAAAATATGGAACATACTGGACATATTAAAAATGCAAGCAATTGAAGAGGATAAGAGAAGAAACATTAGATAGTCTTCTCCATGTCTGCTCGCATGATGACAAAGCTATACTATTGGACTTAGTTAAACCTCATCTTAGAACCAAAACTAGAACACTTCATATCATGAATAAAGAGTATGATTTGGTTAGTGAAGAGACTCAGAAAGATTTTGAGCAGGTATTTATGGATCGACATATGTATCCTTCAACGACACCTATAGCAAAGGTAACTCCAGTTCCTCCCAAACGGGTTACAAAATGAATGATTTAAAATGCACCTAAGACAGGTCCATAGGTTTCAACGCCCTTAGTTTCAATAGCTTCTGATACAGTAAAAGATTTAGGAGATACTATTCTAATTGATGATATCAAGATATCCATGACCGCTTCTAACAACGATATGGACAAAGTTGAAAAATTATTTGTAAGCACTAAAGAGACAAAGGAGGTATGCACTGATTACACATCTTTACAACAAGATGAAGTTCCCTCTAAAGATTCAGCAGATTTGAATAAAGAGGAAGATAATCAAACTAATGAGACACCAGTCATGGAGATCCTAGTAAAAATTGAATGCATGGATACTAGTTAGAATACTATATTCACACCATCCATTCAACCATCAACTTCATTGTTGTCAAGTTTAACTCCCGACTCAGCAAGTCTAGATGTATAGGGAGAAGAAGACTTGATCAAGATCAGTGTCCTATCCATGGAAAAAGCCAAAGAGAAACAAGTTATGAGAAACCCTCTCTTTTTGGAATCAGTGAACATTCTGAATGACCTAGTGCCTGCAGACAAGAAAGTGGCTAAAATTCAGTCAGTTGATGATGTAGATAGCATCCTAACAAGCTTTAAAGCACACTTTACAAGTTTAGTAGACTCAACAACTAGAATTACAGAAGATGAGTATAAAAAGGAAAGATTGAATGAAATGATTAAGAATTTTTCCTTAGATTTAAAGTCATTAAAGATTGGTCAGATAATGTTGAAAGAGTTGGCATCAAAAGGCAGAAAGGTTATAGTAAATTGCATGGACAAAGGCAAACTCAACTCTGAACATATCAAAAAGATAGAAGACACAGATATCTTGGTTGATAACATAAGACAATCAGTTAAAATTTCATCCCAAGAAATAAACATCTACAAAAATATCTATCAAGGTCAAATAGACAAGATAGAACAAGCTAAAATGGAGATCAGTAAGATAAGGATCAGGCAAACTCAACTGAGAAATGCACTTGTGCCCTCCTTAGCAGTTTTGGATGAGAACATTAAATAGATTGATGCAACCATTGCTACCTATGATCAAGGACCCAGCATGGATTTGACAAAGATGGAAAATCTTACATATGCATTATGCACCCATCTACAAACAATTGATGCACTAAAGGCATTCTGGCAGCAAGAGATGAAGAATCTGCAGATAGCCTATCCAAATGTATACATGGAGTAAGTATCTAGAGACTTACAATTTTAACACCTTTGTCATTAATTTCAAAGGGGGAGTAAAGTATGTATGGGGAGTAGTGTATATATGCAAAGAAATATGATATAGTATATGTTAAAAGAAGATAATATATAGTTTTTGGTGATTAGTCAATTTTGAGTAACTTGGCCACATTCCTTTGTTGCCATTAATGACAAAGGGGGAGATTGTTGGAAAGTTGACTTCTAGGGAGTATATGACTTATTTTGTGTTTTCATTATGGCAACAAAGTCATATGAAGTTTTGACAGCAAAATTTGTAGTGGAAATTGACTAAGTATAGAAGACAAGATAGAACAGAGATACACAGATGATCAGAGCACCAGCGCACGTGCATATGACCGATTTAGACTAAGCGCCTTCAGACATAAGCTCTATGATATGTTTTTATGCTTACCCTATACACACATGGTACAGAATGTCAGTACAGATAAGTTACAAAAAGAATAAGTACACTAGTAGTTCAGAATACAGAGTATGAAGCCAACTTTAGGTTTTTGATTAGTGTGTAATATTTTGTTGTGTAAAGGCTAAGAACCTATTGTAATTAGTTTTTAATCATGTATTAAACATTATTGTAAACACGCTTAAGCCAATTTGTTTGGAAGCATTGTGAATGTTGTTTTTGGGCCGACTAAGGTCTTGTTTATAGTCATGTCTATTCAGGCATAAACATATATATGCAATGTAAAGGTATATTACAAGTGTCAAAAAAAAGATGTAGAGTAGAGATATAAAAGAATAGTATAAAGATGTCAGTATGAGAAAGAGCCCTTAAATAAGATAAGAGCTTAAGTATGTAACCGAAACTGATCAGACATCTGTGTCATATACACCAGTTCACTTTTGGATATAGTGCATATCTAATCTCGGGAGGTTGTAGCCTTCTTTCTCATTGAGATGTGAGCTCTTGGACAGTGATTCCTCACCCCTAATAGGTTTGTTTGTAAATACTCCTAATAGGGTCAAGCCTTTAACCAGGTCTTTGTACTTGCATTGTAAAGACTGCTCCTAATAGAGAAAAGGAACTTTAACAGGTTCATTATAATAGTACAATATTTGTGGGTACTAATTCCCACTGGGGTTTTCCTCTAATCAAGGTTTCCCCATAATCATATCATGTGTTATGTGTTATTGTGTTAAGCTCCAATTGATATACATTTGATTTATGTTTAAAGTTGTTGAAATAGAATAAATAGTTAAACACTGATTCACCCCCCCCCCCCCTCTTAGTGTTTCCAACAACATCATCTTCCTCTTTCATTTTCAGAAAAGATTCTATGTGCATCATCATGAGCTAGGAAAGAAATTTGAGCTCTTCTTCCTCATTTCCTAGTTCTGGCCAAATAGGATCTCCCAAGTCTGGCTGGGGTTGGGCAGGAGGATACAATGCTAGCTTCTTTATTGCTTGACCATTTGAAATCATCATTCTTCCTGATCTGCAACTAATTTTTGCATTAGTGGTGGCTAACCAAGGTCTCCCTAGGATGACTGGATAGCCAACAAAGTTTACTTTAGGTGACAAGATGAGAAAATCAGCAGGGTATTCCCATGAGTCCAAGGTGACTACTACATCCTCTATAAGACCATCTGAAGTGACTATTGAACTATCAGCAAGTTGTAACACTATTGGAGTTGTTCTCAAGCCCTCTATACTTAGTATATGCATTATATCTTTGTTCATTACATTTATGGTTGCTCCCAAATCAACTAAAGCATTTTTCATAGATTGTCCATTAATTATCAAATCAACAACTGGACTTCCAGGGGTTGAATACTTGGGTATAACTACCTTACCCAACATGATATCTGCAAGTTGCCCTATGACATGAACTGTTTGGGGGTCCTTTTTCCTTCCAAGATTTTTAAGGCACGCTTCCTTAATAGATTTTCCATAGATAGGAACGTCTTTGATAGCTTGGAATAGAGGGATTTGGATGTGCATATTTTTTACCTATTCAAGAATATCAAACAACATTTCCTCTTGGGATATGGGTTGTTCTATGGTGATCCTATTTAGAAAACGAGGATCAACTGAAGTTTTAACATCAGTTTTGCTGGAGTTTTGAGTTGATTGGGTGGTATTTTGTAGTGTAGCCTCTGGAAGAGGTGCTGATGATGTAGGAGTGTCTGCAACTTCTATGATAATAGGATTTTCGGGTGCAGGCAGAGTGGTACCAGACCTCAAATAGATATCAGATATCTCTAGTGCGTAGGTAGGGTACTACTGTGTATTAGTGGTATGCATTGGCTGCTACTATTACTTGCTATTGGGATTAGGTTGCGGTTGAGCATGTAATTGGGTTGGTTTTGGATTAGGACTAGTGGCTGCAGGAGGTAGCATTATTGCAAGAGGAGGGAGTGGAGGTGGTAACTATGGAAAATAAGGATTTTGGTTATGCCACTATGGAGGCCCCCTCCATTGGTTATTTTTCTACCAATTTTCTTGTTGTGGTTGCCATTGGTTCTGTTGGTTAGGCCACTGGTTATTTTGCTGGTTAGGCCACTAGTTATTCTAGGATGGCTAAGAGTACTAAGAAGGATTCTGATAACGTTGGTTTTTCCATTGACTATTGTAAGGATTTGAAAATTGTAATGGGTCCTGAGGCATACCTTGTCTTGAAGCCCATGGTCAGCATCGAGCAACGAAGAACACTTTCTCATCGTCTCCTTCTATCTTCATATACTCTATAGGCAAATGTTGATTTTCCAGGTTCGCCACCAGCTTGCAGCCATAGTCTTTCTTTTGTTTATGGCAATGAGGATAGTACTCGGCTAACTATGATTCAACATCTGCATGCTTCTTCTTGGTAGTCATGGTGTCATGATGTGTAGAAACATCATTAATTATGTCTTGCTTGAAATTTGCAAGCAAGTTAGATATCTCTAGCTTGGATATGCCCAAATTCATCCCTTTAGTGCCTGTGGACTGATATGCTCTGCCTTTCTTCACAGTTGATCTGGAATAATTGAGACAAATTTTCTTGAGGTCATCCCAAGAAGATTGGGATATGTCCCCACCAGCCATGAGGTCCAGTGCTTCCAGATAGATGTCGTTTACTTCTCTTAAGAAGACTAGTTTCTGTGAATCCTCTGCCAGAACATGTTGGGGATTCTTCTGCATTGTGTAGAAGAAACATGAAACATAGTCCTCCAAGGTTTTTTCCTCCTTTTGTGATATTCTAAAAATGTCATCTCCCCTTGGGTCACTCCCCTTGCAATACTCTTTGTATTTCTACAGACAAAAAGTTTGTATTTCATCCCAGATGTCTGCTACATTTGCTCCTAATCCCATGAACCATCGTAAGGCCGACTCTTTCAGTGTTGCTAAAAACAGTTTGAGTTTGTGGGCATTGGTGTTACAGTCAAAGCTATGACAAAGGATGTCGAACTCAAACAAAAAGGTGTCAGGATCTTTGGTTATCAGGCCATAAAACTTCAGGAGTGCGACAGTGGGTATATTTTTGAGATTAGCATTGTTTATAAGGCTTGGTAGAGGAAATGGGAAAGTAGGTTGTGACATTACTGGAGGTATTAGAAATTGGAGTTGCTACTGGAAAGGAATATTAGCTACATGATTGTTAACCATAGTGTGTTTGTATCAGAATTATCAAGAAAGCTGACCAAGATTTTAGCAAAAGGCTTAAAACCACTTATATCAAAAGGCTCTTCTCTAGAGGAAGATGTTGTAGGAAACTCAAGACTTGCATCAACAAAAGGTAACTCAACTTCTTCAACTTCTTCGTTCAAATCTGCAGACTCTCTTGGAAGAAATATGCCATATTCGTCTCTTCTTCTTCCCCTTCGATGCATGAAAATGAATTCTTCACATTGGTGAAGCAAATTTAGGACCACAAACCACTATTTAAAAACTAGCTAGAAATGAAAAATGACTCAGAAAGTTTCTTAGCTTGACACCATCCCTGGTAGCGGTGCCAAAAATGAACCGCCTCACAATAGGTGCTTAGTAATCATTCCCAAAGCCTCTCTTAGGAATATTTTATTCAATCTAAGGATTATTTCTCCCACCAAGAGGTGCATTTGGGTTGTCAACCCAGGGACGTATACTTGAAATGGTATGACACTATATGTGCACTCAGTCCCTTAAAGAGTCATTCTACCTATGCTGCAGGAAGGTAAAATGCATGAAAGGAATCTATGCTAGAGCTGCAGGAAAGGAAGCACACTTACTTCTTACTAAAATGAATGCTACAAATTGTAAACTCTACTTAAGCCTATTCTTTCAACCTAGAGCATTCACCACAACTATCCTTGCAGGTGCTGCAAGAACATTCACAAAGTACAATACTGTAGGAAGAAACTGTAATCTTCTATCTAGAATGCTGGAAATGCTGAAATTAAATCTACTCTACTCTACTCTAATCCACCTCCCAAGTGGGCCCCCTTGGTTGGCTTCTGCTAATATATTAACACAAAAGATAAACCAAAAGTCACTTCATTATATTTCAAGAACTGATTACATAAGAATGATACATAAAACTAGAAATGAACTTGCTATGCAAGATACAACATTGTATTCCCCAAAACTTCCAAACTTACAAACTAATAGTATAATCCCTATAAATAGAGAATCAACACTTTATTCTAAAACAGAAAAGGAAAGACCTGACTGAAATCATGCCAAAGAGGAAAAAGAAAACATAATAGCCCATGACATATGCAATGAAGTCTTGGTGACCAAGTCAACATGATGGGAGGGTGGAGGGAATATAGCAGCACTACATTCCTGCATTTCTGGAATAGTGGCTCCTCATTTGTAGTAGTCATGGATTCTAGTTCCATGATGGTTACCCATCGCAGCTGGTCTTCAACGTCCTCTTTAAATGCTTTCGACCACTCTCAAGAGTCTCCTACTTCCTGGCAGGTTAGTTATCATGCAAAGATATTCATACAAGTAAACTTAATCAAATTGATCCAAATATTAGAACACACATTCTGATTGCTATATGAAATAATACAATATATATATAATATCGGCGAACATGACATAACTATCTACCCATGGGTTTAATGGTTCTAACTATACTTTGACATAAGTTCAACTTATTATAAGTCCACAAATGTTTTGGTAATACTTAAAAATAGAGTATAAAGATTAATAACATAGAGACAGTAAATGGTCTCATCAGAAAATATAGTTTGTCATGAGTTATTTCTTTTGGTTTCTTAAGTTTTGTTAATGCTTCATTGTTATGCCAAAGGGACTCCCTATATGAAATGAGCATCCCACTTTTTGAAATTAATGGTTTAGAATTGAGAAGGATGTAAAACCATAACATTAGTCTCAACCATATGCTTATATTTTAATTAATTTAAAAAATATTTTAATTATATATATATTTATTTTTATCCATAAAATGCAACATAATGTTGTGAAAGATTTATTAAATTTACTAAGTAATTGCATTAAGGGACTGAAACAATTCAACCAAAATGAGGGGGTGGTAAGCCAAACCATAATAACACTTGTTAGACCTATTGACTTGTTGTTGTAATTGGTTTTCATTGATGTCAAAACCCTCATACCGACATCCTGGTGGTATCATATGGTTATTGACAATTTTGTATATGCATATGATGTGTATCAGTTATATAACAGAATTTTCATTTATGGACAGTTTTGATGGTGTACGACAGGTGTACTTGGTTATACTCATGACCTACATGGTTTGGTACACTTGTATGATTTTGGTGATCAATTTTGTACAAATTTTCTCATCGATTTCTAGTGATTGCTATACTTTCAATGTTCTTTCAATTGTTTTTGGCGGATGGACAATGGTGTTGTTCATCATATTAGTTTTTGCATATTTATTTGGACCTTCTCTATCTTGTTTCACCTTTTGGTTGGTTTAGATATTTTGGTAATCAAGACATGGTCTTGGTTGTGGCATTCTAACAGTATCGTTAAATTTAATGTGCATTGTAAACATCTTATGTATGACCTATATTTGGTCCTGGTGTAGCGTGTTGTAATGTTTCCTTAAGTATGTCCTAGATTTAGGACCCATGGTAATGCATTTAATATAATTATATTAATATATTTTGTAATTGGGACCATCACACATGTTTTGTATGGTCGACATATGTATAGTCAGTTATTCATATAAATAAAGGAGAAACTTTTTGTGACTATGCGATGGATGACAAGTGCAAGTGATGGTGTGGTGTGAATAGTGCGAGTTACCAAAGGCAAAATAGTGCTAACCTATGGCAATATTGTATGTGATCAAAATTTTATGAGGTAATTTATTAAAGATCAAGAAGTGGCTTGCATATTGTTTTATAGTGGATCTGACAGTTATATACATAGAGAATATCAAAATTCAGATCTATCGGTGGTAACAATAACTGAGGTTGATTGTTGAACTATTTCATGCATATTTAGATGCAATTCTATCAATTCATCTTTTGTCAGTGATATTTTAATTGGTAGTTAGCCATATTCATTTGTAAGGGTTGTTATCTCAATCAACAGTGAGCCAACCTATAGTGATCACAACTGGCAGTGATCCTTAGTAAAAATTACCTTAACCAGTGTCACCTTAACTGGTGTTTTATTTTATGAGAATTATCTTCTCCATGGGTTTTCCCAGTTTGGGTTTCCACGTAAATCTTGGCATTCTTTGTTTTTGTGTTTATGTGATTTCATGTTCATATATGTCATCAATGCTTAATGGGGATAACCAATAGATTAGAAGTTGATGTGGTTGTTGTTCATATGTTTACCGACAAAGTAAAAGTTTTATAAAGTGTAAGGGAAAAACAAATCCACCCCCCTTATTAGTTATTTAGCCTGTTCAACAATTGGTATCAAATCCTTGTCCCTTTTAGATAGAGCTTAACCACTTGAGGGATATCTTGGATGTTTGAATAGATGGAAGGAGGATACTACACTGAAGAAGATTGGCAAATCATGATAGGTGACATTGAAGGTACCGAATCAAAGAATGAAGAGTTGAAAGAGAATTTGAAGGAAGCAAATGCATGTATTACAAAGTTGAGAGATCAAATAAAGAAATTAAAAGAAAGACATAATGAAGTCAGTCGGGAATTGAAAGAGTCAGAATAAAAAGTTGCAGATCTTGAAAGGGAACTAAAGGAATCAAATGAAAAGGTAGTTGACTTGGAAAAGTAGTTGAATGGAAAGATGCATTCTAAAGAATTTATCAAAGATGAATTGAGGAATAAGATAAAAAGTGCTTGGGTAGCTAGGGAAGAACTGGAAGATGCAAAGGAAGAATGGAAAGAATCTGAAGAAAATTTCAAGGAGATTATCAAGAAGAGTTCAGAACAAAATGAGAAGCTATAAATAGAATTAAAAAGGCTAAGAGTAGAAGCAAAAGTGTGTGAAAGTAGTATTATTTTGGATCGGTTATTAGACATGCAAAAAAATTACAAAAATAAGGAAGGATTGGGGTTTACTAGTGAATTCTCAAATCAGAAGGACAAAGGCAAAGAGAAGGAAATTGAACAAAATGCAAAGGTTGATGTAATAAGCAAAGTCAGAAACTAGAATACATCCACAAGAAGAACTCTGGTAAGACAACCGGATGCTTAAAGGTACTAATCTTATCATGGTTTTTGTTATATTTGCAATAATTTTGGTCATGAAGTAGTTGATTGTAAGATGAGAAAGGATCAAAAGGTTCAATGCTTTAATTGGCACAAGCTTGGTCATAAGGAAAATGAATGTAAGATTCAAGTTTAAAATCAAGATAAGAAGAGTTTAGTGAAGGATATATTTCATGGGAATCGCTATGTATGTCACAACTATGGTCACAAGGCTAGTCAATGCAGATCAAAGATTCAATTGCTGAAATCTGATAGAAGGAATGTTAACTATTTCAAGTGTGGTTAGATTGGTGATTATGCTAACACATGCATATCTGGTGGTACTCTGGTAAATATTGTAAGTGGAAATAATGTTTTAGTTAAATCTCAGAAGAATAATCTGACATGGAAAAAATGGATGTTTCTAGTGTGGAAAGTCATGTGGTACCAGATCCCAGTACTAGCTCTTTCAATAATTGATTTGAAGGCTTTCGCTCAGGGGCATTTTTAACATGCTAAATCATTCTCCCCATGCTCTGAAGCATTACCAGTTGAAAGTGGCTTGTTTTTGGTAGGAAGGATAAGATTATTAGCAATTTCAAGATGTTTTGGTGTGTTGCATCAACAATAATTAAATTTTGACGGGAAAATCATTTATGTTGTTTTGTGGCTTTAAAGGAAGATTTTTTGAATCGTTTGGTACTGTCGAAAAAAGAGAAAAATTGTGAATTATAGAGAGTCTTAGAAAGAATACTTATAAAGATATTATGGCACCTAAATTGGCTATTTTTGGTGTCAGTGCATCCGTAGTGAAGAAAATGAAGAAATTTGAGTTGAAGGAATTCAATCACAGCCACATTAAGCAATTGGAATTTGGGTTACCTAGGGAGGATATGCAAAGAATCAAAAATCATGGATTGGATGTTTGGGGATAATTTCCATAGTGTGAGGATAGAGAGTTCATCATATTCATGCTGAGTCAATTTCATGGTGAAACCCTAGTACCGGACAAACCATAGGTGGTATCAAAGGAGGTAATTGAAGCAATTACTGGTTTATATAGCATTAGTGAGTTTCCTAGAAAGAAATCTATTAGCTACAAAGAGGTGAAAGCTCTTAATAAGATTGATCAAGATCATTGTGTATTTATAATCAATACTCTTGAGGATCTGATGGTAAGGTATGTCACTTATGGTTTTTCATAAAAGATTCAATTTTGATATTTGATGATTCAACTTCTGCATTAGGTGTGTATATTTCATGTAAGATTGTAAAAGAGAATGTGCAAATGGATCAGTGAAAAATATTGTTGGAAAATTTTCTTGAGAATGTGAAGATGGAAGTTGAAGGTGGTTATGATTTCAAATTTGGGCCACTGGTTATGTTTTTAGTCTTTTACTTCATGAGATCTTTACCTGGTAATGAAAAAGTTGTATAGAGGATCGACATTCTTGTCGATAAATAGATTTTTTAGGTATTTCAATATGTTGGAGAATAGGGTATATGCGTGTAAGGAATACTTATTGTCTATACAAGGGTGTATTAGTTTAGGATTGGTGATTGATGGTGCTTTTCTGACAAGTCATGGTGATGAGGGCTACTCCTCCGGTTAGAAGAGACTTGAAGAAGTTGTTGATGGTTCATATCCTAAAACAAAGAAAAGTAAGAAAAATGATAGAGGAAAAGAAATAGGTAGCATTTCATAAGATGATGAAGAAGAAGTTGAGGAAGAAAGTGTAGAAGAGAAGATGGAAGAAGAGAAAAATGTTCTTTCTTTGACAAAATCTAAGTGTGCGGATTCTGATATGGTGAAAAAATTGTTGGAGAATAATGAGTATGAAAGAATTAATATTTTGTAGAGTGATTATTTATCATTGGATAAGAAATTGGTGACATAATTGCTACCTATTCACTTAATCAGTAAAATTTTTATGATATCCAGTGTGTCTAGTATGCTACCAACTCAACTTGTGATGAGTGTCAAAATTGAGTTGTAGTTTGGTAAAAATTACTATACAGTGAAAAAATCTATAATGACGAAGTGTGATAATGAAAAATAGAGACTTTTAAGGATTATTGGTGAGACGAAGTGATGTATGAAGGAAATTACTGACATATACAAGTTGTTAACCAACTGATGGTAATGGTGATGAAGACTGAGTTTCAGAAGAATAGAAGCAAGTAGAATGGTTAGATCAATTATTAGTTTGTCACTGATGTCAAGCAATTGATTTTTGGTTTATATTAAAGATGCCATATCAATTAGAGAGGAACTTAATTGGGAAGATAATAAAGATTAGACAATGATAAGGAACTATTGATATAATTATTTCTACTTAACATTTGATATTGTTAAGTTGGTAAAGAAGAAAGGTCAAGTTGGTAAAGGGAACAACCTAGTTACAGAGCAGTGAAGTATTTATCGGTCGATAAAAACAAAGACAATCACCGAGCGAAGTTGACAACCGAGCAAGGTCAGTTACCGAGAAAGGTTGGTAACCAAGTGAAGTCAAATAACGAGTAAAGATATTTACTGATGTCACTGAGCACGGAACAAAGAATGAACATAGATTGAATACAAGGAGTAGAATGAATTTAATGCAAAGGGATGCAGATCAAGAAGTTTCCAAGCATGAAGAAAAAGTTTGTTGCAAGATCTACAGTCATGAAAAGTCAAGTTCAAAATCAATGATGTAGATTAAGCGACAAAAGAAAGTTGTGAGTTCCAAGAAAAAGTGCAAGCCACGAGGCACAAATAACTACTTAACCGAGTTGTAGCTACATTGAATCAGTTCATTTGAGATGATTGGATGGCTAAGTGCAATTGAGGGAAAACCTAATCAATAGGATTAAGAGGCAAATCAAAGACTTATATATTGATGAGTCTATATGCCTATACAGAGTTGCTGGCGAAGTAATAAGTTGAAGAGCTACCGAGAAGAGTAGTGAAAGAGTTGGATAACCTAGAGGAGAGACTGATGTGTTGATGAGTTGTTGGTGCTAGTAAGTTTCAGAGAGAAGAAAAGGATCTGATCAAGAAAAGTATAGTTGCAGAATCACATATCACATTAGTAAATTGTTACTTACTAACATTTGTAATAGAAAATATATTAACCGAGTGGATCTAACAAGTCATTTTGTAAAACCTTGAGAAAGGTAACATTCTTGGATGAATTCTAAAGCCCTCTAACCGGGCCACTCCTAATAGGGTGAAGATCTTAATAGGTCTAAGGTAAATCCCCTAACAGGATCTCATCTAACAAATGTGCATTGTAATGTTTAACATGATTGGCTCTTAACCGAGCATACTTCAGAAGAGTATTTCTTTTTGTGGGTGACAATTCCCACAGATTTTTTTCCCAAATTAGTTTTCCTCGTTAAATCTTGTGTTACATGTGATGCTTGATAATTTTGAATGTTATTTGCTTAAGTTATATGGTTTTATCAAGTTTGTGAAGAGTTTACAAGTTTTGGTTGATGTTGTTGTTTGAATCACTGAGTTGAATCAGAGGTTTAGATTTAAAGTATTAAGGTTCAAGATTTTCTTATTCACCCCCCCCCCCTCAGTAAACCATATTTAGTTGGGTAAACCAACAATTGGTATCAGAGCTAGTGCTCCAAGAAGATAAGTTTAAAGGTGCTTGAGCTAAAGGTCCAAATATGTATAAGAGGGAAGCACCAAAGTTGAATAGGAATAACTTTTCTACATGGCAGAAAATAATGAGGCTTCACATATCAGGTATTGGAGATTATGCATTGGATCATCTGGACAATGAATACTCACCTCCACTATTTGGTCCTCTAACACTTGAGCAGATAAGAGAAAGACAAGAACATACACAAGTGATGATAGAGGTAACTTCTACTCTCACCGACCTAGAGCTCAATGATTTAGAAGGTTGTACTACTGCTAAACAGATGTGGGATAGGCTTACACAAGTTTTTGGCAGAGATCAACATGTTAAAAAAGCTAAGGTTGAAATCTTAAGAGGAAAGTTTGAATCAATGAAAATGAAAGAAGGAGAAAACATTATTGCATATAGCACAAGACTAAAGGAGATTGCTATTGCAATTAGAGGTGTTGGTGGAACCATTAATGAAAAAGATGTTACAAGAAAGATGCTTAGAAAACTTCTACCTATCTATGCCATATGTGTGTTTTCTATTCAAGAGCTGAGATCCATTTCACAGATGGTTGTTACTTTGGATGCCACAATCGGTAATCTAACTGCTTTTGAGCTAAATGATTTTGATAATAGTTTACCTACTACTTCTAAGATTGAATCTGCATTCAAATCATCCTTGAATATTGGCAAGTCTAGAGATTCTAGATCTAGTGATGGATATCCAAGTAGTGGTAGTGAAAGGTTTCATAGTTGTAAGAGTGAGCTTGAAGATCTATATGCTAAAGATGAAAAGAATGAAGCTGAATTTGAAGCATTATTGGCTAGAAGACTACCGAGAGATAAAGGAAAGTACAGAGGAAAGCTACCGCTAAAATGTTCTTCATGCAACAAGATTGGTCACAATAATGAGAAGAGAGATAAAAGAGACAACAAGAAGTCTGAGAATAGATTTAGAAGATTTAGAGATCTCAAGAACAAAGGAAAAAAAGCTTGCTACATTGCTGAAGGAGGTTCATCTAATGATGACACTGATGATGATGGAGAAGAGGTTGTTTATGTTACTATTAAAGATGAATCTGATGAAGAGATGTACATTGAACAAAAGGCCCTAATATCACAAGTAAGTAAAAATGATACATGGATTATAGACAACAGTTGCTCACAGCACATGACTGGTGATATTGACAAGTTTATTACTTTGAAAGAGCATAATGGTGGTAATGTTAGATTTGGAAATGATGCCCCATATCCTGTAAAGGGAAAAGGTTCTATAATTCTGCTGAACAATACTAAATGTGATGATGTCTATTGGGTTGAAGGCCTGAAATACAATTTGTTGAGTGTGAAAGAGTTAAACAATACAGGTCACCGAATAGAATTTCAAAACAAGAAGGTTAAAGTATTTGATCAGAAGGGAAGTCTGATTGCTACCGAAGGTTAATCTAAAGGTAACTTATTCTACCTTGATACATCCATAAAGAGTTGTATGTTTCCTAAGACTGAAGATGTATGGCTATAGCACAAAAGGCTATGTCATGTTAATTTTGACAACTTAATCAAAGTGAGTTAGAAGACATAGTAAGAGGTCTACCGAGTCTAGACAAACCTAAGAATGTAATGTGTAAAGGATGTCAAGTAGGTAAGATGACTAAATAGAGATTTATAAGAAAAACCTATACTACACAAGGTATATTGGAATTGGTACACACCAACCTATGTGGTCCCATGAGAACAAAGAGATACTATGGAGATAGATACTTTGTATTGTTTGTTGATGATTATTCTAGAATGATGTCGCTTATGTTTTTAAAAGAAAAATTTGATGCATTTTAAATTTTTAAGTGGTACAAGGCTAGATTTGAAAAATAAATAGGTAGATAGATGAAATGTCTAAGATCTGATAGAGGCAGAGAGTTTACATCTGATGAATTTACACTCTTCTGCATTAAACATGGTATAAAGAGGTAGATCTCTGCACCGAGAACACCACAAAAAATGGTATAGCTAAAAGGAGAAACATATCCATTATGGATTGTGCAAGAACACTGATGATTGAGAATGAGATTTCTCAAACCTTCTGGAGAGAAGCAATCAACATTTCTTCTTATACACTTAACCGAGTCCAACTTGTTCTGCCCTGCATACCCATCCCTACATTTTGTGTGTAAAATATTGGGTCCCCATTTTTTTCGCTTTGGCTCTTGCCTTGTCTTTTATTTTCTTTGTTTCCTTCTCTGGGCTTTCCCTCCCCGAGGGGTTTTTTTTCTTTTGCTTTTTTCCTTCGTGTCTCTAGGACCCGGTCCCAGAGTTGGTTGTTCTTTCCAGAGCCGGATTCCAAACTCTGGGATTCCCCACCATGATGTCTTCTTCTTGCAAGAAGGTATGGTCACAGGGAATCCCTGGGCTCAAAGTCTAGAGATTTGCCCGTTCCATAGATTCACAAAGAAGAGGGTAACGTGCTTTTATCTCAGGTATAAATAGAAATTACACATCACTTTTACAGTTACCGCAATTAAATACTTGTGCATTCAGAGTGAATCAAAGTGAATTAAGACGATTTCAAACCACTTTTTCTCTCGTGTTTAGTGGCTATTAACCAATGATTTGGCAATAGTTGTTCATGGTAATCCCTGGGTTTAGCTCATTGCAAGGTGCCTCCCATGCCTACCTTCTCAATTGTGTTTTTCTTCCAGGCAGGTCCTCTAGTTTCTTCCCTTGTCTTTTCTAGTTTTAGTTTAGTTTTGTTCTTTCTAGTTTTGTTCCCGCTCGGTCTTTCTGGTTTGCTTTCCGTGTTCTTCATTTTTTGGTTCACCTCCCGTTGGTGGGTTGGCTCTACTAAAGGGATTGTCTACCCTCTGTGTAGTTATAGACTAGTGTTCATGATGTACATTGTCTTGGTTTAGCCCGTGTAAATATGTATAGTTGTATAAAGCCTATGAAAAGCTTGTGGGTGATGTATATTTTGTGTATATGTGTTTTGGCCTTTGGACCTCTATATTTTTATGTATATATCCTTCAGCTCTATTGTGCATTGGTTATATATTTCATGTATATTCTTCCAATTTTGCGTCAAGATTGTTGTGCTTTTTTTGTATTTCATCCAAATTTGTGAGCTCGCCCCATGGCAGAATACCACCTGGTTGGAGCTCGGCTCTCTGCTGGTTTTAACCAGGTGGTTTTCTCTCTCCGCTGTCAATCAGCCTTTATGGAAAATTTATGTCCCATGCATGTATTCAATACTGCCCAAGTGGTTTCCACTTTACGCCCGTTCAGACAGTTGGCGTCGTCATCGCCATAACTCCCCATTTATTGCATAACCAGGTGACGCCCATGTGGGTTTGACAACTCACTTTCTGGTCACGTCTCCCAATGGTTAGTTTTTTAGAATTCGGGTCCTACATCCTCACCCCGCCCATATCTTACTTCCGTCAAGTATGCTAAAACCCCCAGGCCCAGATTATGGTTGAATTACTAAGTTGACATTATATGTAGATCTTTTCAGATTTTGATCTAAACCAACTTTTTAGGTAAAGTGCACAATCTGGTGGTAAGCTCTCTGGAATCTGGAGTAATATTCTATCTTATAAAAGTTCTGACAGTTGCCTTACCTTGTAGGTTTTCAAACATCCCACTTTCACTATGTCAGAGGCTTCCGCATCTTCACCACCCGGGAGCCCAGAACTCCCCTCCACGACAGTCACCAAGGTAGTCGTCAGGTCCAAGATTGAGAGGGCCTTGGAAAAACTGCCCCTCATCATGAAATATTTGAAAGACAACATTGTTACGGGATCAAAGATCAAATCCCTGGTTCAATTGGTCATCGACACCAGCGTCAGGATGTGGTCAGAAATGCAGGCCCTGGTTAAGATGATGTTTATTCAACGACAGGCTAGGGACCAATTGGCCATCAATGTTGGGGAATCCCGGATTCTAAAGGTCACTTGCTTCCCATGTTCTGTACAAGCCCCAGAAATCATCCTCACTCTCGTGGAACACTACAACTCCTTTGTCTTAGGCGTCATGCTCGCCGCTCTAGTACCCTACACCCATAGTTTCCGTGGACGCTGCAACTTTTCAAGCAGGTCTAGGGATTCCCCAATTTGACAAAGCAGTCGTTGCCACTAGATCTGATGCCTTGGCACAATTCCAGTAGCTGGAGGTTATGGCTCGACAATATCTAAATAACAAATGGCTAAAGACCCCAAAGAAAGATTCAAAAAGAATGAAGTTGAAGATCCCCAGATCTGAATTCAAGGAAAACATCCAAATGGGGATCATAGCATTGTGTAGGATTTTTGGGAAACCACGTGCCTGGGAATTCTCAGGGTGGATGTACTACTTCCTACTCGTCATCTCCACCGGCGAGCAGTATTTTGATTGGGCCGCCATCATTTCTAACCATGTGGACTCGTAGTTTCTTCAGGTGGCCCAAACTTCAAAATTTTATATGATGTCCTATGTTCTCTGGGCCTTAGCACAATAATGCCCTATTATGAATAGGTTGCTCACATCAGGTGAACTTGGAGTTGGCTCAGGGCAAAAGACTCCTTGGGATTATTTCCCACAAATCCAATGGGAGGCTAGTTTCCTCAGCTTTTGTTGGGTTAACAACGCCTTTGTCTATTACAATCTTCTCATGCCTACCTAGGACATTGGGTACCGTCTCTCTAAGGAGGTCATGGATTTGGTCAAAATTTATGGCTATTATTATATCCAGTTCCAACAACATACTTACATTCAGGTAACCGTCTTCTCCGGGAAACCATATTTGTTGCCCAAACACTATGGGAACAAAATAATCCTTTTAGAATATTGCTGACAAATGCTGGAGATGCACACCTTATACACTGTAAAGAAGGTGGTGAATGTTCCATTCCCAATCACTTGTGGTAATTACACATGCAGTCTAGCCATAGCCAAAGAGGTAGACAATGAACTTAAAAGCTTGGGCCTAACAGAATTTTATCTGGCGCGTAAGAACTTTGGTCCGCTAGGCAAGATTGCAACGACACTTCCCCGGGCATCAGAGCCTCACAGATTCCACATGGAGGACTTCTGGGAAGATTTCCAAGATGATTTTGCAGTCTGGAGCTGGCACTTCATCCAGATGACAATGGGGATGATGGAGAGGCTGAAGCTTCATAAATTCCTGGACAACTTCTCAGATACCGGGTCCACAGTAGACCCCTAGTACAAAGAGAGGGTAATAGATAAGATGGCCCTCCCTCTAATAAATTGGAATGCTCAAGAGGGGCCAACCATTGAAGATATCACCTACGACGTGGTCGAGTGTAGCCACGAGTATTTTAAGAGGGCATGCCCGGGGAGTACATACCGAGTTAGCCCGACAGCGCTGAGATTGACCCCCGGGGTTGAAACCTCTTTGCAGGGAGAGGATAAAGGGAAATGAATAATGGGGACCTCGTCACAAAATCCATCTATGACCCTCATAAAGGAATAGATGCAACAAACGTTGGCAGTCTCCCAGCAGATGAAAGAGAAACTAATCACAAGGTTGGCCACCTCGGTCCTCATGACCAGGCCCGTTCGTCCTCCCTCTTCCCCTTCACTGGCTGCATTAATGGTCTGAGCAACAAGAATGGGAGTGAAAGAGGAGCATGCAGCTTTAATGGATGCAAGGCCCCTTTGGTAACTAGGAGAAAGAAGAATAAAACTACCTCTCAACCAAGGGTGGAGCCAGAGCTCGGGATGCCAAGCATCCCAAAAGTAAAAATTATTTCTTCTGACTACCCAGAGCCAGAGAAAGAACCAAAGCACATCCTAGAGAATCCCCCGCCCCATGATGATTTTGATGATGTGTTTAGAACTGATGGATTTGGAAACTTGCAGGGAGGCATCATACGGTTAGCGAAAGAAATCACCGCGTAGGACGAACTCCCGGAGCAGGAACTTGCACAAGAACATGAAGCCTGGGCAGAAGAAGAAAAGGGGCAAGAACAGGTGAATATTTTCAAAGTCCCAAAAATATGGGTTGAAGAGGCTTTGGAAGGCAGGCAGACCCAAGATGAGCAAATGACATTGGTTGGGGAAACCGAACCCACAGGAATAACCATGACCCCAACTGTCGTGTTCCAAATGCCACTCCCAAAGGTAACATTCAGGGAAGTGATCGTAGTGGCCCAAACATTAAATCTTAGCCTAACGCCTCCCCCACCTCCAAAAAATACACCAATAGAAGAAAGCATCCCAGCAAAAGAGGCTGATAAAGAGCAGCAGCAGGATGAAGGAGAGAACCCTGAGGAAATGGATAATGATCCTAACATTGTCAAGGATACGGACATCGGGGCACAAGATACAGGCACCACCAGAGTAAGTACCACTGGTGAACCAAAAGATACAAGGAAGGAGCCAGAAGTGGCTCATACTGTTGAAGGGGTGCGACAAAATCCTGGGGAGAAATCACAAGAGAAAATTTTGGCTGCAAAGCCACCCCTACCGCCGCAATGGCTGGTGGAATCTTGAAAGAGGAAGGCCTCGGGAACACCCAAGGCCCATCTCTCCTTGGTGGAGATGATGATACAGGCACAAAACATGCCAAAGGCTAAGAAATCCCAGACAGTCCATACTCTTTAGACTGAGTCGGGTGGAGATACAGTCGCAGTGATCGTGACACCTTCCCTAGATGTGGATGAAGCAACGGCTAAGGCCAGAGATTACAATGTCACAGAGGTGTCACTGGGGAAGAGAGGAAAACAAGGTGAGTTAGACCTATTAAAAGAAGCATCCAAGGCAGTAGAGGCTCGCTATGAGAAAGAGGCCCAGATATTCAGCGCAGAGAAGGAGAAAAATGCAAATCTTATGGTGCTACTAACAGAGTTGGCCAAACCTATTAGTTTTATTCCCCCAGGTGCCTCCACATCCGATGCACCACTTCCTCAAAGTGACATAGACTCACTACAGGCGATGAAGAGAAAAGCCCAGGCGGTTGATGAATGGGTTGCCTTGCAAGTGGGAAATGTCTGGCATTTCTTAGTGTCCACACTCCCGAACCTATATGTGGCCCACCATGTCTTACACTAGGTCAAAACTACTATCTCCATCTCGGATGAAGATATTGAAAACTACAAGGCATGGAAGGTTGAGTTGGAAGAACTCATTGGCATCAGAGAGGAGGTTATCTCCGAATCTGGAATTTTGGGAGAGGAGTCATTTTATTTTGTAAGGACCCAACACTCCAGACTTGCCCTCACATTTGGGGTAATCAAGTAACTGGTAGGGACCCTGCATGATAAGGCCAATGTAGTCCAATATTCTTTCAATTTGTACAAGTCTTTTGTTTTGAAGGTCTCTGGTGCTGATCTGTTTAGCACCGACACATGCACTCTGGAGGAGTATGTTTTGGGGAAGTTTGATGAATTAATGGAATTGAGATACCAATCCCCAGAGGGGATAGACAAAACAAAGATGACGTGAATAACTCGCATAGTGCTCAAAGGTCAGGACGTGGTGAAAATGGCTGAAGAATTTAAGGCAAATGTTCTGGACTTGGGTGAGCAGATTGAGGTGGCCAAGTACCGCATGGCCGGCCTTAAAGATATCGATGAAGATGGGATCTCTCATCTCCTCCAAACTTTCAACGACAGTAAAAAACAATAAAGTTCTTTGGATTCTGGAGATGATCAGTCAAGAGATGTATTTTTGTATATTTATTCTTCGGGGCATATGCTCCTGGATCTCAGAGTCCTGGATCTAGTGTTATTCATTTTTGTATTCTTTAAAGTAGCATGTGTCTCGGTTCCCTAGGCCAACCGGTCACTTTCAAAATAGTAATAAAAGGTGTCATAAAATAGGTAACTACAACAAGGCACGTCAGCTCGACAAGAGGTTTCTGACAGATGGTCTTCCCAAGGCGCCACTTCAATGTTACACCTGGCGCATCAAAGATAGGGCATCACTTTCCTATTTATGAGGCATGTAGCCTCGATCCTCGGGGGATCAAATTTCTTCTTTATCCTCCTAGCTCCCTTCTCGAGGCCGATTCTTCCACTCTTCTTTTCTTGTCTTATTCTTCTAACATGTCAGACCTTCTCCGTCTCGAGGTCTTTTGTAGTGTGGTGCAGGTAGTCATGGCCACTAGAAATAGTATTATATTGTAAAGTGTAAAGTAATTAGGTTAAGTTTTAGGTCAAAGTTGGTGTATAAATATTAAGTCTGACCTCGTTCCAAGGGTCAGAAAAATTGATGATTTTGTAGTCCATAGCTAATAGCAATTTGATTTTCTCAGTTCTTAGTTGCAGAGCTCAATGCTCCATAGTTTCTAAGCTTTTATTAGTTGAATGCTCCCTTGGAGCCACCATTGTAACATGCACCAGTGCTTGCTGGAAGAGATGTTAATGAAGAAGGAAGAGTTCTCTCAATGACATTGTTAGCATTCTGACTTCTGGGTTAATGATATTTTATGCTTTGTGTTCTTTATGTCCTCTACTCTGATACTTCAAGTAGGTTAACACCCTCCTTTTCCTTTGCTATTGATTAAATATGAGCTGATGGCTCTGTATTTCTTCAGTATTTAGTGTAGTGTGTTAGAGCATTGTCAATATTTTGAGTGTTTAGCATAACTATAGGTAGATGAAATCTTTCTAACTCTGCAATATCTTTTGAAGTTTATTTTTTGAATGAATGCGCGCTTGCAGGAAACCCCACTTACTTGAATCCCCAGAGAAAATGAGTTAAGATAACCAGCTATCCCCCTCAAACAAAATAGTCGCATCTCCCAACTGAGCCCCGCATTGTTGAGACTCAAATATCATGTGCTTGGAGGCTCGGGGAATCTCATTTCCCCAGACAACCTTTACAGGCAAAGTTGGTCGGTACCCAGGTACCTGGTGACAACTTACCTCTCTTGGCGGACCCGATCACAATGTCCTGTCAACACAACTGAAGAAGGGAACAAACAAATAACCTTATGAGATCTAGTATGGACACAAACCAAATGTAAGTTACTTCAAAGTATTTGTAAGTAGATGTTATATTCTTAAAGATGCAAGAGATGGTAAAATTGACTCTAAAGGAGATGAAGGAATATTTTTGGGATATTCTACTAAAACCAAAGCCTACAAATGTTTGAATAATAGCACTAACAAATTTGTAGAAAGTGCAAGTGTAAGGATTGATGAATTTGCAGAGAAGAATGATGAAGGCAACAAGAAGGAACTCGAGGATTATCATATATTTTTTTACATACAAACTGAGATTCCTGAAACCCTACCGAAAGAACAAACTGAGGAAGAAGATGAGCAAAGAGAGCTTCCACCGAATGATGGAAATGAAGAGATACCAACTGCTACCGAGCCTATATTGGCAAAGTATGTAAAGAGACACAACTCACCAAGAAAAATAATTGGAGATAAGACAACTGAAGTTCAAACAAGAAGCAAGGTAAGAGAAAACACATGTCTAATATCTAAACTTGAACTGAGAAAAGTAAAAGATGCTTTAGAAAGTGAAGATTGGATGAAAGCAATGAAGGAAGAGAAAGATCAAATTCAAAATAATAATACATGGACTTTGGTACTGAGACCAAAAGATAAGAATGTTATCGGTACTAAGTGGATTTTCATAAATAAGCTGAATGAACATGGTAATGTAATAAAAAATTAGGCAATATTGGTTTGCAAGGGGTATGCACTGTTACCAAAATTTTCCTCATCTAGTAAAATTGGCTATAGGTGGAGTAAAATGAGGCTCCCATGAGGGTTGAGCCTAGCCTGTAAAAGACTCTGGGTTTCTGGTTTTGGTCATGTCCTCTGCATATCTTTTCAGTCCCCTATTCTACCATTTACCATACAAATAACCTAAATATGAAATCCTAAGTGTTTCATGCTAACCCTAGCTCGACCATTTCTCACTCTATCTTCTCATTACCTTTTTAGGTCACTTAAGCTCTTAAAAAGTTCCATGTGCACTTTTTAGCATTACCTTTTGTCTCCAAGTCGCATGAGGAAGAAGACATATTCTATTTTACCTGGCGACCCTGAGATTTCCCTTTAGTCACGTAGTCTCCCAATATAAACCAAGGTTAATAAAGTATCATGAGGTACTGCGACTAAGTGTTTTCTTAACCCATGAATGTAGCTTGAATAAAAGCGGGATAAGGTTAAAAGTCCTTTCAGTCGGGAGGTCTCATGATTAACTGCAGGGATAAGAAATCCTTTATGAGACTCTGAGTTTGCCCAGTCGTCAAGTATCCAGATTCTCTGTGGTTAGGAATGGGCTGAGTTAAGTTAAGTGCTGATGTAGGTGACAGTGGTGACAAGGCAATAGTAACCAAATGATTGGGAAACGCGTGTCTTGATGGGCCCGTGTTTCACACTCCTGCAGTCTCCAAGTCTCGTAATCGTGATAGGATATTCCATTTTGTTTTGCGACTATGATATCACCTTTGTTGCTAGGTCTCTGAAAGGATGCAGAGTTAATAAAAAGATAAGGAGATTGCGAGGCTGTATTGTTGCCGAGTCTCGTGATATAACTAAGGTTAAAGGGAACAGTTGGGAGATTCAGTGATAACAAAGGAAAGGTGACCCAAGATTATAATACGAGGCCCGGGTAGAGTAAAGTCATCTATGGCTACATTTCAAAGTAAAATCAGATTTGATCTCAGCCGTCGATGCAAGTATTCGCGCCAGCTCTTACCGTTGTCATACAAATATTTAAAAATTCAAATATCCTTGTGTAACCACCTAAATTTGGTCTGTTCTAACTATGGACCCTATTTTTCCTAAGTGTGATCATACCCTCGATTATGTCCAAACAACTCTGTTATTGCTTGGCATAATTCTTCAAATCAATTTAATATCCTAGGTGATTTTTATCACTAATTTATATTAACTATTATAGCCATATAATTCAAATCAATTTTGACCAATCAAATCAAATCAAAATCAAACATGGCTATAGTATTTAATTATAAAGGAATTAAATAAATCCTTAAATCAATTACCCACTTGCAAAATAACCCATTCCCCTAGCCTATTTAATTTAATTAAAATGGCTATAGTACCCTAATTATTAAAAAGCAATTTCATTGTTTAAATAATTAATTCCTATATTTCTAAATGAATTAAATAAGTTTATTTCATTTATTAATATTCCCTCAAACCCCAACCTAACCTATCTCAACCACTTC
>MU226258.1:274430-291388 GCA_018584345.1 Thuja plicata | reverse complement strand
AACCTAACCTATCTCAACCACTTCTACCTTGGGTTCTAACCCTTCTCAACCCATTCACCCATGCTAATCTAATCCTAATCCTAATTCTAGTCCTAACCCACCTCCTAATGTTGTCACATTCCATTAATGAATGCTTAGCAACTCAACCCACTTGAGAAAATCTACTTTCTCAAGCTGGACTTTCTTAAAAGTCCATTTTCTCAAGCCACTCTCTTACACTCTACCTTGCTTCTTTAAGGCTTTCATTAATGCCTTATTAATGAAAGATGCCTTAAGCCTATGTCTCTCCCATGTCTTATTAATGCCTTGGGCATTAATGGCTCTTACACCTTCATTAATGAGCCCATTCACTCATTAATTCACCTTGTCCCCCCCCTCTCTCTCTCATTCTTCTATAAATAGAAGCCATTTTTGAGAGTAAAGAAGCCTTCATATTAGATCAAAAATGCATTATTATGTTGTTGCATTACTCTTAGAATCATATTGCACTCTTTATTCCATGCTTTTTCATTGTTAGATATTCACATGCTTAGAGCTAGAATGCTTGATTTTCATCTTTTTAGCTTGTTTTAATCTAAAATCCTTCATGCTAGGTTGTATTCGTCACTGGTTTGTAGCATATTCTGAGGGCTGATATGTTACTAGTTACACTCCTCCTAGTTAGCAGGCAATAGGTCGATATTAGTGGTTTTGAATGTTTTATCTAACCTTTTGGACTAATGCAATGACTTATTGAGTCTTTGTGTCTTTTTCATCAGGTATCCAAATACACACACACCTTGTAGATCAGATTTTAACAGTTATGGTAGAGCCGACTGGCAGAGGATTAGATGGATAAGGGGTGACCCTTCAGGAGGAGTAAGGGGTTGAGTCATCTTTTCTGAAGGGGCAATCTGATTTCTGGCGTTATTCTCTACAAATAGTATGGTCGATTTGACCCAAGATTAGTTTCCTAATTAAGACCTCATTCCATGTATTTTTGACTGGTCTTCCTTCATATCAGATCCATTGACCTTTTCCAGATATTTTCATTTATGGCAAGCTACTTTTCAATTATAGATCTGATCTTCAGTAGATGATTCCAGATTTCTTCTGACGGATTGGACAGTTAGGGTTTTAGTTATTCAAAGAAAACATATTATAATGTAACCCTAACCATTTTTGGGGACTCCAAGCCTGCGTGCTAGGGAATATATATATATCAGTTTTGAGAGCTTTAGAGCTCGAAGATTTTTCCTAACTTGAAAATTATCCATGGCATTCTTTCTGCCCTCTGATTTCTTTAGTTTGTAATATTTCATTGATGTTTAGATATTGTAGAGGCTTTTTGTGATATCTTTTCTGTCCCTAGGCTTCCTTGTCTGAATCTCTCTTACTAAATTAGAATATATTGAGTGATTTCTAGTAAAACATTGGAGTCTTTAAGCCCTCTTTCTTTTGCAATAGTGTGTACTACTGTGGATGATTTGATTGAGATGAGTTTGTGGATATTCTACAGTCCCCTGTCATTTTGTCTCATTCCTATGCTGAATTGCAAAATTGGATATTTTTTTGCAGTTCATAGTCTGTGTCTACTTATAGTAAATACGCTATTGTTTGTGAAATCACTTCTTTCCCTGAATAGCCTCTATTTGTCTCGGGCCTCTCTATGAAATACTTATGCAAACCTATCTAGGAAGTTGTGTTATTTTGGTTCTGAGGTTTTTCATGCTGAGATTAGTCAATGTATTGTGATTTAGGTCATCTTCGGTGTATCACCTAGTAGGATAATTTGCTTTCAGTCATTTCCCTTTCATGCATTCCTTCTATCCCTTTTCCCTCAAGAATTTACTTTCTTGTTAAGAAGCAAATTTGGGAGACATATCAAGAGGAACTAACCTAGAATCTGGAGGTCTCGTCTTAGTTAGCAAAAGGTCCCACAACCTTGAGATGATTCCCATGTTACACTATATTACCAAGACTATGAGAGCTTGGATGAAGGGTGCAAATCTAGGTGTCTAACAGTTCTAGCATGCCCGGTGGGACTCCATAAAGAATTTTATCTTGCAAGTCATGCTATCACTGATATGCTGATGACATGATCTTCAGACCTAGAAGAGGCCATTTTGCTACATATCTGGCGACTTCGTAGGTCTACTGGTTTCAAAGATCAAGGTGTTGATATGTTCCACATTTTTTTTACACCTTTTCAAAGTTCCAGCTAACTATAAGTAGACATGTCAGGCTGTTTTGAGCAGTTGGGTCACTCTCCTTCTTATTATAATAATAATATGATGTGGGCTAGTCATCATCCATACCAAAGCCCTCCAAGGCCTATTTTTAACCCAAGCTTCCATACTATGCAAGGCCATCAATATATCCAACATGCCCTAGATGATTATGCTCTTGTCAGAGATTATGAGCAAGCCCTCCAAAGAGAAAACCCATGGGCACTAAAGGCACAACAAGAGATGTTGATGCATAGGCAGCTGGCCCACCATGCTTACCTCCCACCCCCCCTTTTCATCCCATTAGACAACAACCTCATATCTCAGAGGTTATGAGAGAACAAGGAAAGATCAAAGCTAAAGTGCTTGACATGATCAAGAAAATATCTAAGATAAAAAAATTCGCAGCAAGATATGGAAACTCAAGCCTATGAGCAGCAAGATATGGAAACTCATGGCAGTTTCCAAGGGTTTACCCCCTACCATGAAGCAATCACCTTGCAAACATGTATCCCTGGGATCGGGATGCTTGATGGACAACAATTTGGAGACGAGCTTAGTTGTCAAGATGAAGTTGTTTCAGCAAAATCCAAAGCTCCAATTGCTGAAAGGGAAGCTCTTGGGCCTGAGATTCCAAAAGGGAGGTATCATTTGTTCCCACACCCTACACATGAGGAACCTACAAGGCATCCACTTCTGAGCTTCAAGGACCTTCTTGAAGCACAAAAGACAACAGAGCACTTGCAGCCGCCTCTGGAACATCAGCAGCCGAGAGAAGTGGTTGAAACAATGGTGGAATAGCACCAAAGCGGTGTAGGCTTTGACTTACCAAGAGTCAGAGCAAAGATGCCTTCCATGTCTTCCCTTAAAACCCTCTAACTACGTATTCCAAGTTTTAAGGCTTAGAATCCTGCTCAGGTAACTATGACAAAGGATCAGTCCACTAAATCAGGGCAGTTTGCCCAAGGAAATGATTCACTCCAAGAGGCCTCTATTGTCTCTCAGAGTGATGAACCTCTATGGCAATGACTATCTCTGCCTCCTGGTTGTCAAATGCCAAGCCTTTGCAAGGATACTAGCTCGGTATCAGGGCAGGAGCTTGTGGTTAATGTACTTCTCTGTGATGATGCATAGGAGATGAGGTCAAAGACTTCAGAGCTCAGTAAGGACTGTGATGACCTTGGACAGAAGGCTAAGAAGATGGGAATAGATATTCAAGCTGATACCTTGGTGAACCTATTAGAGGGGCTACCCATCTTTGTTGATGAGGAAGATATCACCTTGTTGGATGAGCTGCCTAATTTTATTGAGCAGGATGATGAAGTTATCTCCATAAATACCCCTGCAACTTTACAACAACGAGAGGAGAACATCAGCAAAGGCTTGGAAGAGTGTGATTTTTTAGAGATCATAGGGATATTTTGCGAAGGGCTAAATGATGAACCCTTACTCCCTGTAGTAGGAGTTCAGAGTTGTGTGTCTGCTGCAGAAGATCTATTTTTGGATTACTCCCTTTCAAGGGATCAATCACCTAAGAAAAATTTGGAGCTAATCTCAGATCCTCAGGATCTTGACAACTTTGATGAGCTTTTGGCCAGTTTAAAGGAAGGAGATGACAACCTTCTGACCATTAAAGAAGAGATGACATGGCTTTCCATAGTAAAAGAAGACAACCATGAAAACATGGAAGATGCCAGCGAAAGGGTTTCTACCTTCAAAATCTCAAGGGGTTGCCCTATCAGATACCTAGCCCAAATGGAGTTTGTTGAGGTATCGTCACATGATCAGATTGAGGTAAGTGAATCTGATCTCACTTTTTTAGAGGCAATTTGTTATTGTTTGACAAATCTATACATGCCTCATACACTTGCAATTGTCCTTACGCATATAATGCAAAATATTTTATTTAGAAAAGGAAGCTACTTTAGCAGTCCAGTAAATGGTTTTGTTTAACCAAGTTGGTTCTACTGGTTAGCCTAGGGTAGGTTAGATTTCCTGCTTTCTTTCAAAAGCTTTCTAGTCTAACTTCTCAGCTTTTCAAGAAGTGCTCGTGCACATAAGTTTTGTTTCAGATTTGTTTCTCTATCAGAGGAAATTTTTTGTTCAAAGAGATGACTCCATGCCCAATGGAATGTCTCAGAGGCTACTGGTTCTCAATGTCTAGCAGGCAGACATCCCGCAGAAATTGCCAAGAATGTTACCCAAATTTTCCTCATCTGGCAAAATTGCCTATAGGTGGAGTAAAATGAGGCTCCTAAGAGGGTTGAGCCCAGCATGTAAAAGACCCTGGGTTTATGGTTTTGGTCATGTCCTTTGCATATCTTTTCAGTCCCCTGTTCTACCATTTACCATGCAAAAAACCTAAATATGAAATCCTAAGTGTTTCATGGTAACCCTAGCTTGGCCATTTCTCACTCTATTTTCTCATTACCTTTTCAGGTCACTTAAGTTCTTAAAAAGCTCCATGTGCACTTTTTAGCATTACCTTTTGTCTCCAATTCGCATGAGGAAGAAGACATATTCTATTTTACCCAGCGACCCCGAGATTTCCCTTTAGTCACGTAGTCTCCCAATATAAACCAAGGTTAATAAAGTATCATGAGGTACTGCAACTAAGTGTTTTCTTAACCCACAAATGTAGCTTGAGTAAAAGCGGGATAAGGTTAAAATTCCTTTCAGTCAGGAGGTCTCGTGATTAACTGCAGTCGTAAGAAATCCTTTATGAGACTCTGAGTTTGCCTAGTCGTCAAGTCTCCAGATTCTCCGTGGTTAGGAACGGGCTGAGTTAAGTTAAGTGTTGATGTAGGCGACAGTGGTGACAAGGCAATAGTAAAAAAATGACCAGGAAATGCATGTCTTGATGGGCCCATGTTTCACACTCCTCCAGTCTCCAAGTCTTGTAACCGCGACAGGATATTCCATTTTGTTTTGCAACTATGATATCACCTTTGTCGCTGGGTCTCCGAAAGGATGCAAAGTTAATAAAAAGATAAGGATATTGCGAGACTGTATTGTCGCTGAGTCTCGTGATATAACTAAGGTTAAAGGGAACAATTGGGAGATTCAATGATAATGAAGGAAAGGTGACCCAAGATTACAATACGAGGCCTGGGTAGAGTAAAGTCATCTATGGCTACGTTTCAAAGTAAAATCAGATTTTGATCTCAACCGTCGATGCAGGTATCTGTGCCAGCTGTGACCGTTGTCATACAAATATTTAAAAATTCAAATATCCTTGCAGATCAGATTTTAACAGTTATGGTAGAGCCGACTGGCAGAGGATTAGATGGATAAGGGGAGACCCTTCAGGAGGAGTAAGGGGTTGAGTCAGTTTTTTTGAAGGGGCAATCTGATTTCTGGCATTATTCTCTACAAATAGTATGGTCAATTTGACCCAAGATCGGTTTCCTAATTAAGACCTCATTCCATGTATTTTCGACTGGTCTTCTTTCATATCAGATCCATCGACATTTTCCAGAGATTTTCATTTATGGCAAGCTACTTTTCAAAGATAGATCTGATCTTCAGTAGGTGATTCTAGATTTCTTCTGACGAATTGGACAGTTAAGGTTTCAGTTATTCAAAGAAAACATATTATAATGTAACCCTAATCATTTTTGGGGACTCCAAGCCTGCGTGCTAGGGAGTATATATATCAGTTTTGAGAGCTTTAGAGCTCGAAGAGTTTTCCTAACTTGGAAATTATCCATGGCATTCTTTCTGCCCTCTTATTTCTTTAGTTTGTAATCTTTCATTGATATTTAGATATTGCAAAGGCTTTTTATGGCATCTTTTCTGTCCCTGGGCTTCCTTGTCTGAATCTCTCTTACTAAATTAGAATATATTGAGTGATTTCTAGTCAAATATTGGAGTCTTTGAGCCCTCTTTCTTTTGCAATAGTGTGTACTATTGTGGATGATTTGATTTAGATGAGTTTGTGGATATTCTACATTCCCATATCATTTTTTCTCATTCCTGTGCCAAATTGCAAAATTGGATGTCTGTTTGCAGGTCATAGTCTGTGTCTACTTATAGTAAATACGCTATTGTTTGTGAAATCACCTCTTTCCCTGAATAGCCTATGTTTGTCTTGGGCCTCTCTATGAAATACTTATGCAAACCTATCTAGGAAGTTGTGTTCATTTGGTTCCAAGGTTTTTCATGCTGAGATTAGTCAATGTATTGTGATTTAGGTCATCTTCGGTGTATCACCTAGTAGGATAATTTGCTTTCAGTCATTTCCCTTTCATGCATTCCTTCTATCCCTTTTCCCTCAAGAATTTACTTTCCTGTTAAGAAGCAAATTTGGGTGACATATCAAGAGGAACCAGCCTAGAATCTGGAGGTCTCATCTCGGTTAGCAAAAGGTCCCACAACCTTGAGATGATTCCCATCTTACACTAGATTACCAAGACTACGAGAGCTTGGATGAAGGGTGCAAGTCTAGGGGTCTAACATGCACAAGAAGAAGGAATTGACTATGGTGAAACTTTTTCACCTATTGCTAGATTCTAAGGAGTAAGGATTCTACTAGCATATGCGACTTATAAGGGATTCAAAGTTTATCAAATGGATGTTAAGTTTGCATTTCTCAACGGTATTATTGAAGAGGAAGTATATATTGAACAAGCTGAAGGATTTGCTGAGAATACTAACCAAGACATGGTATGCAAATTACACGAAGCACTATATGGATTGAAACAAGCACCCCAAGCATGGTATGAGAGATTGCATTCATATCTAATCAAAATAGGATTTTAAAGAAATAATGATAACAACAATGTGTATCTGAGATGTGATAGTAATAAGAAGGTTTTAATTGTTGATATTTTTGATGATGACATTATCTTTGAAGGCAATGACACTTTGTGCATATATTTTTCTGAGGAGATGAGAAAGGAGTTTGAAATGTCTATGATTTGAGAGATTAAGTTTTTTCTTAGACTTCAAATTCAATAGGTATAGGATGGGATCTATATTACACAAGAAAAATATATTAAGGGGATCCTAAAAACCTTTGGTATGGATGACTCAAAACTGGTTGGAACACTGATGGTCATTGGCAACAAGTTATCTAAAGATGATGAGTCACAAGAAGTCAATGAGACACTCTACCGATACATGATTGGTATGTTGCAATATGTAGTACACATCAGACCTGATATTTCTCATGTAGTAGGAATTGTTGCAAGGTTTTCTTCCAATTTGAAGGAAACACATATGTCTGCAGTTAAGTGAATTTTTAGATATCTAAAAGGCACTGAAGATTTCAGCCTACTATACAATAAATGAGGAGACTTTGACTTGAAAGTCTATACTGATGCTAACTGGGATGGAAACATTGATGACAAAAAGAGTACAAGTGGATGAACATTCTTTTTAGGAGAAAGACTAGTTACATGGCTAAGCAAGAAACAAAGTTGTATATCATAGTCTACTGTCGAGGCTGAGTATGTTGTTGCAACTATGAATTGTGCAAATATTGTGTGGATCAAACAACTACTAGAAGGTATGCAAGAAGAGATCATCGATCCAGTCACTATTTATTGTGACAATACAAGTGCTATAAACATATCAAAGAATCTGGTAATGCACTCAAAGACCAAGCACATATCTATCAAGTATCACTACTTGAGAGAGCAAGTACAAGACAAGCTTGTAATGTTGGAGTATGTGAATTCAAAAGAGTAGCTTGCTGACATATTCACCAAGCCACATATTCACCAAGACACTACCGAAGGATGTTTTTGAGTATCTCAGAGGTAAATTAGGGGCCCTACCCCTATCCAACATTCATTAAATGCAAAAGGCATGTTGCATCAATTCTAGAACACATTAGAATATCTGAATTTTTAGTTGATGCTGGGTGATCACACTTTAGGTGATGCCTGAAGTTGTGAAAGGAATTATGTATGCAAAGAGAAATCAGTACATGCAAGGTATGATTCACTACCTGAACAAGATTTCGGGAGTATGGATAATTGGCATTGTTGTCAAAGAGGGAGAGGTATGTAATTGATGATTCCACAAGGGAGAAATAGGGAAGAGTAAGTACAAAGAAGAAGCAAGTGATGAATACAAGTAAAGGAGACTACATGAAAGAGGGATAATGTAACAGAAGGAAAATGGGACAAAGAAGCTAAGAGGGAGCATAGATAGTACAGAGAGATCAGAATATACCATCATCAATTGATAGTGTTGCCATTGATGCCAAAGAGGGAGATTATTAACCAACTGATGGTAATGGTGATGAAGACCGATTTTCAGAAGAATAGAAGCAAGTAGAATGGTTAGATCAGTTATTAGTTTGTCACTGATGTCAAGCAATTAATTTCTAGTTTATATTAAAGATGCCATATTAATCGGAGATGAACTTAATTGGGCTGATAATAAAGGTCAGACAGTGATAAGGAACTATTGATATAATAATTTCTACTTAACATTTGATATTGTTAAGTCGGTAAAGAAGAAAGGTCAAGTCGGTAAAGGGAACAACCTAGTTACCGAGCAGTGAAGTGTTTATCGGTCAAGCAAAGCAAAGATAGTCTTCGAGCAAAGTTGACAATCGAGCAAGGTCAGTTACCGAGCAAGGTTGGTAACCGAGCGAAGTCAGATACCAAGTGAAGATATTCATCGAAGTCACTGAGCACAGAACAAAGCATGAACATAGATTGAATACAAGGCAAAGGCACGCAAATCACAAAGTTGCCAAGCACAAAGACAACTTGTCTATTGCAAGATCTACGGTCATGAAAAGTCAGTTCAAAATCAGTGATGTAGATTAAGCGGCAAACGAAAGTTGTGAGTTCTAAGAAAACGTGCAAGTCACGAGGCATAGTTAACCACTTAACCGAGTTGTAGATACATTGGATCAGTTCATTTGAGATGATCGGACAACTGAGCGCATTTGAGGGAAAACCTAATCAATAAGATTAAGAGGAAAAAAAAAGGCCTATATATTGATGAGTTTGTATGTCTATACATAGTTGCTGGAGAAGTGATAAGTTAAAGAGCTACCGAGCAGAGTAGTGAAAGAATTGGATAACCAGTCCAGAGGAGAGACTGATGTGTTGATGAGTTGTCGATGCCAGTAAGTTTCAGAGAGCGAACAAAGGATCTAATCAAGCAAAATATAGTTGCAGAATCACATATCATATTAGTACACTGTTGCTTACTAACATTTGGAATAGAAAATCTCTTAACCGAGTGGATCTAACAAGTCCTTTTGTAAACCCTTAATAAAGGTAACATTCTAGGATGAATGTTTAAAGCCCTCTAACCAGGCCACTCCTAACAGGGTGAAGATCTTAATAGGTCTAAGGTAAATCCCCTAACATGGTCACATCTAATAAATGTGCATATATATATATATATATATATATATATATATATATACCTCCCTCTTCCTTTATAGATCTCTCTATGTTTTAACCTCTCTCTCTCTCTCTCTCAATTTAAAGGTTTTTTTAAAGTTGTGATTGGATCTTTAGAAGTGGATGCACATTTGATTTGAAGCTATCACTTCTCCACTAAGACCTTTGTTGCACAAACAACATTATTTTTTAAATGACTTACCAATTGACCTCATGCATTACACAAATTAATGCAAAATAGACTAAATTTTTCCGTGCCAAACTATCAACACCCCTTTGGCAATATCCATTGCACACCAATATGAAATTGCTACTTATGTAATTCTATTATATATACTGTGTTTTTTAGATTTAATTTTGACCTTTATATTACAACCCCACATTTTTATATTTTTGGAAGAGTGCTAATGAACTATCTTTCTATAGATATCCTTCAAATCGACTTCCAAACAATAGAGAGCTATGAGTTTTAATTTTTGGTTGCCTTATTTATATGTTTCTATCTAACTGATTTAAAATTTTTATTTATTCACAATCATAATTACTGCTTATTATTTGTTCAATATAAATTACTTTTTTAACAAAAAAAAACTAAAAACCAAATTTAAACTTTGAAAATCGATATAACTGTTCGCAACTGCCACGTTCTCACTAATTATCGCACTTTCAGAAGGAGTCCAAAACAAAAGGAAAAAGTTCAACGTCTAAGATTTAACCGTTACAATTCTCAAAAAACCAAGACAAAAAGTATTTGCGGAGCCATTGAAGTTGGGGGGGTCACCTCCTTTTAAGCATAAAAAACAGATAAACAAATTTGCAAAATATCAATATTCCTTTTCTTATTGGTAACTAGGCCGACAACACTGCTGCAAATCCCTTGTTTTCTCAAGACGTTCCGAGCTACTGACACGTGTCAGAAGTCAGTCGCTCTGCTGCAGCCCTGACTGTCTGCAGCCGGTATCTTCGTCGATAGGCGGTCACTAGACGACATTCCCAGCTGGCAGATTCCTCCTCGCCGGTCTACCAGACAATGTAACCCCTCAAAACCGCTTACCGCTTGCCCAGTTCATCTACTCGCTTACAAAAACCGCTGAGACGTCCCCACCGACCTATTAGGTGTGGTAAGCGGTTTTGCGCCGCCTATAAATAAGTGAAACGAAGGCTTACTTCTCTTTCCTTTCTCTGATCTTTCAGATCTGATCTTTGCGACTTCCTGATAAAGACCAGATGTGAAGATCCACTTTCTGCCCTCTGATTCGCTTCTTCGAGCGCTCTGCACCGTCCGATCGGCACAAACAGATCGAATAATATAGTATGTTACAATCTGTATTTTTATCCTTCTGTGAACAAAACAGTGAAAGCATTTACTTTGTTTTTTTGTTGGGACCGATTTAGGTTTTAAAGATATCTGAGAGCATTTATTGTGGAAAGCTTTTGCTTGTTGTTTTTCTGTCGAATTATGCTGTGCTGTATTTTGCATCTTTGAAAAAACGAACACTTTTACTTTATTTTTTCCGAAACGATCTCTCTGACTTCTCCTTCGGGAAAAATTGAGACATGTTGTGATCGTTTAGTTTGGTTTGAATTATTTTGAAGCTTCCTGTGAGAATTTCCATCATTTTGAAACATTCGAAGCATTTTGCGAGTATTCCATGTATTTCGAAACATTTGAAGCGTTCTGTAAGCTTCTTTGTTTGTTTGAGAAGAAATGAAGCAATTTGCGAGCATTTTCGTTTGTTTGAAGCATTTTGTGAGTATTTTCGATGGCGAGAAGTACTCAGTTGGCATTTTCACCGGTTTGAGCATTTAATAAGCATTAGCGTACGTCTGTAAGAAATTCGGCTGTTTTTCAATAGATCTCGCATGATCCCCTGTTTTGAACAGTGAATTTTAAAGCTCATTTTTTGAGCTGCACTTTTTGGGATATCTGCTTCTTTTTTGCCGGTAAAGTATATCTTTTTGTTAAATTTGTTTTTTTAATTGATGTTATGGTGGAGAATTTTGTCTCTTTTTATTGCATGGCTTGATTCCTTTGTTTGTTTAAAGCTTAAATACTTTTAGAGTTATTTGCTAAATTTGTTAAATTTCCTAGGTTAATTTTTCCCGAATTTGAGTTCTTTTGGGTTATGTGTAAAATATTTTGGTCAATTTACTGTGTAGTTGATGATGCTGCAAAGAATTTTGTGTCTGTGACGGTTGCTCATTTTTCAGAGTATTAAATAGAATTTCTACAATAGAGATACATTTATTTTCATGGGTTTCTTTTTTAAGTTTAATAGCTTTGTTTTACAGGAAGAGTTGTATTATATATGCTTAGGCCTAAAATTATGATATGGTGACACAGCTATCATTTTTTTACTCTGTGGCCGTTGCTCATTTTTGGAATTATTATCTAGAATTAAAAAAGGGGCATTTTGTTTCTTTCAACCTCAATTTTACTTTGATTTACTGGAAAAAAAAAGTGTGAAATTTATATTTTCATTTCAACGGCAGAGAATTTAGAGCACAGCTTCCCCTTTTCTCATATGTATAGAGTATTTGGAGCTGCGACAGTTGGGAATTGCTCTTTAGCGACACATTCTGTCTCTAAGAGATTTATTTACTTAAGTTTTTTCCCGTCTTGCGTAATTTATTTTCTATTAGCTTTAAGAACTGTAAGGCGCCTTTTAATTAAATTTATAATTTACTTCACAGAATAGAAAATTCATAACCTAATTCCTTCCTTTTTACATATTTATACTGCCTAGGATGATATGGTAGAGAATTTTGTATGTGAGCATTGCTCCTTTTTCGGGCTTCAATTAACTTTTGTACAATAAAAAATATGTTTGTTTACTTAAATCTCTATCATTCCAGGTCAATTCCTCTGGTTCGCAGTAAGAACTGTAAATTGATTTTTTTCCTCTTCTGTGATAAATTCATAATCATCGGTCAACCGCGATTTTTTCTCTCAAGCATTACTCCTATCTTAAGCTTTAACTACTGCATAAAATATAGTTATTTCCTTCGTTTTATGGTGATACTTCCAACTCCCCGAGATTTTTTGTCAGATTTAATGTTTCTTTAACGGACTGTGGAATTTTGTTTTTGCAAGGTTTGGTCTTTTTGCAGCTTCAGTATAAAGACACTTGACTTATTTGGGATCCATTTTGATTCCTTTACTTTGTTGTAAGATTGTTAAATTCTTTTCGAACAACGAACCGAACTTTATAGAGTTTTAAATTATTCTATCAAGGTTGTGTTTATCTCATTTGGTCGGTTTTTCATCTTCAAATCTTGTTGTATCTATAGTTTTAGCTTTGAACAGCAGATAATGTCAGGTTTGCTCATATAACTATTTGGATTTGGTTTTCGGCTTTCCCATTTCAATTGTTTGTCTGAATTTTCACCTGGATTAGTGTCTGATTTATTGTTTCAAGCTTATAAGGGAAATGCCATTAGTAGCATTTCTTAGTTACATTATTAATTGTGATGGTTTATGATGCGATTGACTTGTTTGGAGCTAATGATTCTAGCTTTACTAGATTTGACAAGGTATGGTTAAATTTATCTAGCTTTTGATAGAGTTTAGTTACCAGTGATTAGCTTCATACTACAGAGAAAATCCCAGGTTTTATCAACTTTATTATTAATTAGTTTTGTTGATTTAATGCTAGTCCTACTTTCTGTTTTCAGTCGTGCTTATTTGGTGCTGATTCTACTTTTAATCCTCCAGCTTTTTGCCTTTTTCTGTTTGAGGCTAATAATTAGAGTAAATTTGCTTCCTCTGAATTTTCCCATTTGACAGTTTTTCTTTTGAGGTCATATTCCATTATTTTGAAAGTGATTTTGTCCCCTATGAGGCTAAATTCTCGTACCATTTGAGCATATCAATTATTGCACTATACTTTCTGTTTGAAATCCACTAAATTTGCATTTTTCACAGTTTGTCTTGAAGGAGCTTCAACGTCTGATAAATATAAATGCCTCGAGACATGTTGAGTGTTGCATCAGGTAATCCTCAGGAAGTGCCAAACATGAAGACTGCAGAGACCTTGCACAATGCCACTGAAAATGGGGCTTTTGATATCTCTAAACTTCTGGAGAAGCCAAGGCCAATTAATATTGAGCGCCAGCGGTCTTTTGAAGAAAGATCTATGAGTGAGCTGTCTTCTGGATTGTCCCCTCATTTTTTTAATACCAGGACTATAGATAGCCACTATGAGGGATTGCTTTCACCTGGCAGAAGATCAGTTCAGGACACTCCTCGATCATTTCAACATTCCTTTGAACCACACCCTATGATTGCTGATGCTTGGGAGACTTTGAGAAAATCATTGGTTTACTTTCGTGGAAAGCCTGTCGGGACAATTGCTGCCATCGACAATTCAGGGGAAGAAGTACTCAATTATAATCAGGTATGATCACTTTTCAGAGGGGTACTTTCAATATTTACGTATTTATCGTGGAATCTTTCTTGTTTTGTCTTAATTATTTATCTTTGGTTTGTGCTGACCACGAATTTCCTCACCTTTTTCAGAACCTTTTTTATCATAAAATATGTAATTTGAATGGTTTTCTGAAAATCAGTTTGCCATAGTAATTTTTTTGTTAAACTTGCATCAGGCTTTTATTTATTTGTTTAGCTATCATGCAGACAAGAGTTATGATTAGTCAAAATATTTTTCAATATTTTTCATTAGCTTAATTTCGAAACATTTATAATGTTCCATTGTTCTGTAAGTAGAGTTAAAGGCTGTGTCAAAATATGTGTCTGATTGAAGACTGTGACTGATTCCTTTGGATAAGGACCCATATCCACAATTACTGAATCACGAGGAATGTATCTTTACACTCTTCTGAAGATACCCACAATAAATAATAAGAAAGGTGGACAACTCTCAATGTCCATTGCAAGTCTGTGGTTTGTCTTTAGGTCAAGAACTCGTACCTACAAGTACCTAGTTATGAGTTCTGTTCTTACCAACTCTTGATAATCTTTAAACCTTGCTAAAGGCCTCCCATGATCACAAGTTCTTAGTCACAAATAATGGTCCCACGAAAACTTCTGGTTCTTTACATCTGGCTAAAGACCCCAATTCTCAGTGTCCATGGCAAGTATGTAGTTTGGTCCTGAAGAACCTAAACCCGACTCTTTTGACATACATAATCCCAATACATCTTGGACTTATTCTTAGGAACTTATAACTAAAGAGACTTTCTGAACTATTGAAAATTTAGTTTAAACTTTAAAGTTAATAAATTTTTATGGCTATGATTTGTATATAGAGTTTGCCCTTTCCCCTTAGTTTATAAGATATTGAAGTTTCTCCCTGTGTATTATAGAATCAGCGATACAGGCTGCTGAGACCAACTTATGTGAACAAATTTCTTAGGATCCTTTGGATTTTGGAGACTGAATTCTAATCTGTTGAGAGTGAATGATCTTCCTGGGTCCGCTAGAAAATTGTCTGCTATATCTTGTTTTTAGAAGAAAATAAAAAACCTATATTTTTAAACGTGACAAGTTTATACATTCACTGTATCTAATAAATATATTGGAACACTTTTTAGGTATTTGTGAGGGATTTTGTTCCAAGTGCCCTGGCATTTTTGATGAATGGTGAGCCGGAGATAGTGAAGAACTTCCTATTGAAGACTCTCCGACTTCAGGCATGGGAGAAGCAAATAGACCGTTTTACTCTGGGAGAAGGGGTTATGCCTGCGAGTTTCAAAGTACTTCACGATCCTGTTAGAAATACTGATACCATGATTGCAGATTTTGGAGAGAGTGCAATAGGTAGGGTTGCTCCTGTTGATTCTGGGTTTTGGTGGATTATTCTTCTGCGGGCCTACCAAAAGTCTACAGGAGACCATTCACTAGCAGACATGCCTGATTGCCAACGAGGAATGAGGCTTATACTCACCTTATGCCTTGCAGAGGGCTTTGACACATTTCCCACTCTTCTTTGTGCTGATGGGTGCTCCATGATTGATCGCAGGATGGTAAGATCTATCAAAGCTTTTGTTTGTAAAGTCAGTTTCTGTGTCCTGTCAGTTGTATAATGATATCAGACACAATTAAACACATTTATAATCACAATCTTTTGTGGAAACCTCAAATCAGGACAAGCAAATCAATCTTATTTTTAAAACAAAAAACCTGTTCAAAATCTTATTGCTCTGTGTTAGGTACCGGAGTAATTTGGCCAGAAGGCTTTAAAAGCCATCTTATCTCCTTCCCTGATTAGGGATTTTTATTTGTCAATAGTGCGATTGTTATTATAAGGTGTATTTTGTATTTGCAGGGAATATATGGTTATCCAATTGAAATTCAGGCATTGTTCTTTATGGCACTTAGATGTGCTCGTCAATTGCTTAAACCAGAAGCTGAAGGAAAAGAATTCATAGAGCGAATAGATAAGCGCTTGCATGCACTGAGTTATCACATGCGGAGTTATTTCTGGCTTGACTTTCAGCAGCTCAATGACATCTACAGATATAAGACAGAGGAATATTCCCACACAGCTGTGAATAAGTTTAATGTCATACCTGATTCTCTTCCAGATTGGGTATTTGACTTCATGCCAATGAGAGGGGGTTATTTTATTGGAAACGTCAGCCCTGCAAGGATGGACTTTAGATGGTTTTGTCTCGGTAATTGTGTTGCAATTCTTTCTTCTTTGGCAACTCCTGAGCAGTCTGCAGCAATAATGGATCTTATTGAAGAGCGGTGGAATGAGCTGGTGGGAGAAATGCCACTCAAGGTGGCTTACCCTGCCATTGAGAGTCATGAATGGCGTATTGTAACTGGTTGTGACCCAAAGAACACCAGATGGAGCTACCACAATGGAGGATCCTGGCCAGGTGAGAACATCTCTGACTTATTTTATCTGCATTGTATGGAATCTTAGGTATATAATATAGGCTAGTAGCTGCAGACCTACAGCTTCTTTCTCATATCAATCTAAAATGATTAATGCTAGGAGAAATTCTACATCTCTTCGTCTCAACTAGTAAAGTCCATAATCCTCTAATGTGTTAATCGTGCGAATATAGTGCAGATAGTGCATTTATCGTTGGATTTTTTTCCTCGTGTTATTTCAAGAAAGAAAACCCTTGGTTTACATGTTTGCCAACATCTCCTTTATACATATACTGGGCCATTCGACATTTAAATGTAAAATTCTATTTTACCTACTCTACATCATAGTTGCCAGAAACTCCTCTGTCACTCCCCAGGCGCGCGTATCCCCGTATCTGATTTGGATTCGTATCCAGTACAGCCCAGAAACACGTCGAATATTATACCCATGTGTGCCCAAAAAACTTAATTTTCCAATTGTGTTGTACACTATGTGTCTATATTGCTTTTGAATTAATGAAAAACTCCTCTAGT
>MU226258.1:263693-274380 GCA_018584345.1 Thuja plicata | reverse complement strand
TTCCAATTGTGTTGTACACTATGTGTCTATATTGCTTTTGAATTAATGAAAAACTCCTCTAGTAACTTAGAAAATTGTGTTAAATATATGTGTATGTGTTCTTTATTAATGTCGTATCCAGCCGTATCCATTTTGGAGGTCTTAAAAAATGGCCGTATCCGTATCCGATACCATATCCGTATTTGTATCCGTATCCATGTCCATGCAACTTTGCTCTACATGCTTAAGATTTTTTTCGTGTTTGCATTGGTGTATTTTAAATTCACACACAATGCCCCCAAAAACTAAAAATCGCAACATTATAGTTCAAGAAAGCCTGAAATTTGAAATATTTAATGATACTTTTATTGATTTGTAAAAAAGTTGTGCAATCATATTCCTCACTCAACTAGATCTGACTTCCGCTTAAGGTTAGCCATTTCTAATCCCCAGGGTATGTTTCTTTCTACGTCTCTCAATTTTTCTTTAACATGCCCTTGTCAGCCAATAGCTAAAACTGTAGAATTCAGTTGGGCAGACTTCAAACCAAAATATCCTCACTATCCAATATTTAAACTGTAGAATTCAGCTGGAAAAGATTCAAATAAAAATGTCCGCACTACCCACTGCCCTGTAACTAAACTGAGACAAACTCCTAGGTTTCTATTCAAGATGTTTTTATTGACCAATTCCCATTGAAGACTACAACTTTTGACTAGATAGTTTTTTAGCAGCGTCTTCACTGTGCCCTATGCTCTCATACATATCTGATTTTTTTGTTGTTGCTTTCCAAAGCATCAGGAAAGAAAACAGCCCCTTGCTGCTCCAGCAAATCTGTTTTCACCATGCCAGAAATCTATAAATGTCGCAAGTATATTGTTCCAGAGAAACGATAAACTTTGCCCAAAATTTGAAAATTCGATACGTAAGAATGATAAGCCACGTAGGGCACCAATGCGGCGCCCTCTTCCCTTGGTTACCATAGTACTTAATATCTCCTGTATACATACATGAATTTAGTTACATGTCCCTTGCAAGATAAACTAGATTTATTATATCGACTTCTAAACATATTGCAAATTGATATTTCTAACCCTTTTCCTTTTCCAATGTAGCTTTTGATTTAGTGGAATAATTGTCCAGAAAATCACAAACCGAAAAGCTCTTTTGGCTTACATAGGTCAGAATTTTCAGGGCCTTGAACAGAATAAGATTTTATTTGTTGGAATCCCCTTAGGTGTTATCTGTTAGTAATTCTCACAAGCTTGTTACTACTCTTTGCTGTAAGTGAATTTTATCAGGGTGACAGATGTGATAAGAATGGATGTTATCAGTCAGATGTCTATCTTTTATTCACACTTAAAGTGGCAACATGCATAAATGAGATCCATTCTTTTAGTAGACCAGCCTAAGTTATTTTATTTATTGGCTTCCCTTTTGGCACAATAGCTTTTGTTGTGGAGGACATGGTAAATCCAACCTCTGAAGATGGTATCACCTTTGTATTGATGATATCCTGGGCTGGTCTGATATATTTTGTGGAATTCCTTAGCTTCGACAGCTTTGGGTGTTGCAGGACAAAGTACACAGCAATATCCAACCTTTGAGCATTATATCACCTTTCTATTGATGATAATCATAAGACTGTTTTGTGTGACATTCTATAGAGTGGGGTTTCATGTAAGGCTTAAGTTTCTATTTTTAAGAAGAGGAGATCTTTTGGAAGAATTCGAATCTTTTTCTAAAAAATAGAAGTTCTTACATTTTAAAAAGTGGAGAAAGTGGAGTAGGTGAAAATGGGATGGGACTAGAAATTGCCCCACTAACTTAAGAATGTAAATATAAAAACAAAAAAATAGTACTAAAATGAACAACAAATGAACAGCAGAACAACAGTGAATCATTCTATTTTAACTAGCTAAATTGGCATATTTATAATTTTAATGTGTCATACTGAAGGAAAATGAGAAATATTAGTAGTTCGAAGGGCCCTGGAATAGTTAGGGAAAGGCGGAGCTTTTATTTTGGTCAAGTAAAAAGAGTTGATTCGTCTTCTTTCGAGGTTAGATCTGGTATTCAGGGAGCCACAAGTATGAATTCTCATGGGGTGATGTATGCCTCTTTTGATGGTTGTATGGCCGTATTCTCGAAAATACAAATCAACATTTTACTATCGCATGAAAGGAGAGATTTTGACAGATTCTCAAAATTTATAGAGGGGTTTACGTTGACATAGATATATTTAGTTTATATAATTTTTTTTTTTTGATGAATGGTGCCTTTTCAATTAATAAAATATCAAAGTTATATATCTACAAAAAAGAGGCCGGGGGACATAAGAATCACCCCACAAAATTCACACGCGGATACAAAGCACAACTATTCATCAAAAAATTTAAATATATTAAGATATATTTAAATATTTTATAGGCACCCTCTATTAAAAAATGTTTGCGTCATAAGGTTCACTTTCAAATTTATTTATGCCCTACTTGTAATCTTAGTAAATTCAAGTGACAATTTAGTAGAAGTATAAACTCAAATAAAATTTGATAATTTTTGAACTTTTTAAACTAAAACCTAATAGTTAAACTGTCAGGAGAATTTTTTCCTTCCTATTTTATGGCTAGGCAGTTTGATTGTAGGGAAAGTTTTCGTATTTTTTATATTTTAAAGCTGTGTAGAGACTGTCTGCTTTTTTTTCCTCTTTTCCATCCTAGCCGAGATAGATAGCTAATGTCAACATTAAAATTTATTCTTTTTAATCTTAATTGACCTTAAATATTTTTTAATGTTATTTCCACCCTTCTTAATTGAAATTGGTGGGAAATTTGAAAGACAAAAGGGGTAATATAGAAATAAATAGCAATTTATTTATTTTAATATTAAATTAACTTTAAATAGAAAAGAAAAAATAATAATCTATTATTTTTTTAACAAAGCTAATTATAATATAATAATAATAGTTCAAAATGAATTGTAGAAAATTAATAGATAAACTAAAGAGTTGATCAGCAACCTACAATATCAGCTGAATGGGCTCATAAAAATTTAAATGTTAAAAATCAGTAAATACAATGAGCAAAATCTTATTATACAATTGATCTTAAATTATACTTGAAATTTGAAGAGTTTTTGGTGCTGTCTAGAATATCTGACATTTTCTACATGCAATTGTACCAACTAATGTTTGATCTCTTCTAAAAGCTTTTTTGGTGCTGTCTAGAATATCTGACATTTTCTATATGCAATTGTACCAACTAATGTTTGATCTCCTCTGAAAGCTTGGGATATGCAACCTCTTCTAAAAGCTTGGGATAAGCAACCTCTTTTTCAGTTGAGAACACAAAGAAACAAATTGTAACGGTAAAACTATAGAAACAAGTTGTAACATGATGTTTTTTAGTTAGTAATCTGATCTAGAAAAACAACTAAACATCTACTTCATAATACGAAACAAACTATTTTGTCTCCTTAAATCAGCAACCACATTCTTATAATCATTTTTGAAGAGCGTGTCTTCATTTTCAATGCCCTCTCACCAACTTTGGTATTATGTGGGCGAAAACATAATTTCTTTGGGCTAATTTCTGTGTAATCTGTTTTGCAGTATTGCTATGGTTGCTTACGGCAGCCTGCATCAAAACAGGAAGACCACACATCGCAAAACGCGCAATCGAGCTTGCGGAACGACGACTATCCAAAGACAGCTGGCCTGAATATTACGATGGCAAACTGGGACGATACATAGGAAAGCAGGCAAGGAAGTTGCAGACATGGTCTGTTGCAGGCTATTTAGTCGCCAAGATGATGCTTGAAGATCCATCTCACTTGGGTATGGTATCTCTAGAAGAAGACAAGAAAATGAAGACACATCTTACAAGATCTAATTCCTGGAATTGCTAAGTTCTTCTCCTTTTTAAGAAATAGGTTTAGGTTTAGGGTTACCCTCGTTCCTAGGTTTTTATGTATGCTGTGTCTTCTTCTTAATCCAAGAAGAAGAATATTGAACGCATCAAGAATGATAAAGTGATGAAATTTCCAGAGTATTAGGAACCATGTGTTACACATGGTATTGAAGTAGCGATCCCCATAGGAAGCCATGTGTTTAGGCAATAACTTTGTCCTCGTTGCCTTCACAAGTATGAATGTCTGAACACTCGCAGATTACGACAAACAGCAGGATGTAAACTCTACACTCTTGCAGGGGTCGTAATACACATGCAGGGATGGTGGGTTGGGTTGAGATAAGAATTCAACAGGGCCTTCCAGGCGCTTCCTCCTAATATGGCTCACTCTGTTCTTGATCTATTATAAATGGTATGGTAATATTTCTCTCTTTCCTTCTTGTATTCCGGTACCCAAGCTTTCATGCAGCACACCATGGGACTATATAGGGACTGATTGCTAACAGCTGGAACTGATTGCACAAGCCCCTACAATTAACAATTAACAATTAATATGAATTTTGAAGACAATATTGGAAATTGAACCACTAAAACTTATTACTGTCCAACGATCTTCCTATATATACTTCTCCTATTCCTACTGATTTATCACAAGTTAAAAAGAGATGCTAAATAATCTTTGCTTCACCCAAAATTGCAACCCTTAACAACCAAAATAAACAAAATGGGAATAAATAAATAAATTATGGAAGCACCTCCAAACGCAGCCAAAAAGGGGTTGATTAAGATTTCCGGGATTACAGAGAAACTGTTCGCTGTAGTTAGGGATGTCGTGGTGGCTTCAAATCTTCTTTCGTTCTCAATTTTGATTTTAAAAAAAAACATTTTACATATTTATACATGTGTCCATATTCATATTCTAAACGTCCTTATGCATACATGCCTCAAAATAAAAACCAACAATAAAGAATTTCCCATCTTCCATCTTCAGCTCATTTTAAATACACCCAGAGAATTATTAAGCAACAAAGAATTTTCGTAATAAACACACTTAGCTTTTTTTCAAATTAAATTTACCTACAAATAATTTAATAAAATAATTATTTTTGTATTGATTTTTTTTTTATGAAGGGCTTAGGAACTGATACGGGCCAAAGTGCATTGATTTATTTTTCAAATCAAATATACTTAAAAATAATTGAATACAATAATGTATTTTTAGTATTTACATATGATATTCTATTTTAAAAAGATAAAATACTCATTTATATTTTATTTTAAAAGGCAAAATACTGAATCATTTCTATAATTATAAGATTTTGATTCAATCACATTTTAAAAGTTCTACATAAACTTTTATTTTTAAGAAGTTTCAATTGTTATATTTTATTTTATTAAAAATAAACTTTTTTTTTACACTTTATTTTTTCTAAAAGAACTATTCAAATACATCCATTTTATTATCACTTATATACATAATTTTTTTTTCTAAAGATAAGAAAGGGAAATTGATAATTAAAGTGATTTTTACATTCAATAATTTTCTTTTAATATATTGTAAAGATAAATGTATTTATTAATAAATTTTTTTTAATACATTGTAAAGATAAAATGTATTTATTATATGTTTTATGGAAGGAGTATAATAGATGATTGAAAGAAAAGATAAAAAAAATTTGATAAATTTTTTTTCATTTAAAATAATGCTTAGATGTAACTAAATATTATAAGAAATAAAATTCTTTTTTAAATTTAGTAAAGTACAATTAATTATATGGAATTATGAAAGATTATGCCATAAAATTTAGAAATATTTTTTGTATTGTATATAAAGAGATCAAGGAAAATAACCGAAATGTTCCAACCAAGGTATATCACAGAGTATCAAAAAATAGGAGGCACAACCTCACACCATAAAGTCACATTGTTAAGTATAAGTATTGCATAACCAGAACAAAACAGAGCAAGAAGCTCAACATAATGCCTAGTGCAAAATATCACTGTGGGTGTCAGCCCATCCCATAGAGCCCTCCATCCATACTATGTTCTTCAGCTCCTAGATTTGCGTCAACATGAGATTCTGATCCTTTTTAGACTTGAGGTTCTTTTTGATTTCCTTGTTGAGTTTTTTGCAAGCTTTATCAAACATCTGATAGTCCTCCATATTCCTTCTCCAGTCATAGCCATGCTTGAGCTCGTACACAAAGAAGGTAGCATATCCATTCTTCAGAAACCTCTTGAGTTTCTCCTTGTCCATCATCATAGTAGTATGGGTCTGCAAAAAGGTTTTTAAATGCGTGAGTTTAAGAGATGACTGAGTAAGAACCTTGGGGTTGCTCTGATACTTTTCCTCATTCCTGCATTTCCAAATCAGCCAAAGAATATTAGAAGAGAGGATATTCCAGAAGAGATTAGCATCATTTTTAAGACCAATAATATTCCTTGTGATAATTTCTAGAATATGCACATTAGTAGGATAAGTAATGCCAAACATTTTCCAAACTTTTTTAGCAAAATTGCAGTCCAAAAGGATATGTCTGCTAGTTTTAGGAAGATTACATAAGTTGCAAAATTCAGTCATATGCATATCTTTTCTAATCGGAAGTCTGTCAAGAGTGACCAACCATTTAAAACATTTGATTTTAGGTTCAATGGTACCTTTCCAAAGCCTATCAAATAATTTATTCCAAGTTTTGATATCAAGGGAGGAGTACCAAACCAAGTTGACATGGTCAATGATGGAATTGTTATATCTAATAACCTTGTAGATATTTTTGGCTTTGATTTTGGAGATAACATCCCCATCAGGCCATTTGCAACTTAAGTATTTGTGAGAGTCGACAAGATAGGCAGTGGGCAGGTTATAAGTGGCTTTAACAATCATGTTATAGGTCTTCTTTTCAGAGGCCAGGATACCAAATATGTTCTTAAGGTCATCCCAGTTGATAAGCTTATCATGTTCAAAGAGAGCAACCAACTGAAAGATGCCTAAACTGTTCCAGTGCCGAGCAGAGCACCCTTGGGAGAGGGCAAGGGGTTTGCCATGTAAGTGAAGATTCCACCAGATGGATCTTTCACCGTATAAATGTTTATCATCATGGAAATCCTTATTGGTAATATGAATTTTGACTTGATCCCAGGCTTTCCATAAGGTTCTTAAAACAACAGAACCCTGGACAACAATAGGGAAGTTACCAATAATCAAGTCACTAAGAGGGAGATTCTTCCAACTTTTAGCATGTTTAGGGACACCCCTTTCAATATTATGCCTAACAAGAACTTTCCATGGATCATAACCATCCATAGAATAAAAAATCCATTTGGCAGCCAGGGCCACCCCTTGGGCTTTAAGATCTTTTAGCCCCAAACCCCCCAAAAGTTTATCCGTATGGCACCAGGTCCATTTAACAACATGCATTTTTTTGTTTCCTTTACCATCAGACCAGAGGAAGTTCCTAACAATTTTTTGAATTTCCAGTATTTGATAGTTACTGAACATCCAGGTAGAAGAATAGTAAATGTTATAAGATGAGAGAATTTTTTGACAGACCTGAAGTCTGCCAGCTAAGGACAAGGATCTATTATGCCATTTGTCCAATTTTTTGGTGATCTTATCCTTAATCCAAAACCACATATCTTTGAGGGAGGGCTCAATAGAGAAGGGAATGCCAAGATACTTGACAATCATATGTGGGCCACCCCATTGAAAATTGTGTTGGTTAAACCAATCAGGAGGCTTATCCTCCCTACCAAGGCATATGGATTTGGCTTGAGAAACCTGAGCACCAGAGATGACACAGAAGCAATTAAGTTTGGTTTGCAAGGCTCCGAAGTTAAAGCATTGGACTCAAAGAAAATGGCAATATCATCAGCGAACCGGGAGTTGATAAGCTCATCATTATTGGGGAGAATATACCTTTAACAACAGGGGATAAGGAGTTATCTCTAAGAATGTAGTATAAAGCTTCAGAAGCAATAACAAAGAGGGCAGGGGCTAAAGGGAAGCCTTGTCTTGTGGATCTCCCAAGGGGAAGGACTTAGTTGATATTAGTTTGGAAGTAGAGTAATAAAAATTTAAAGTGGGTTGCTATAAAAAATTGATAGTGATTTTTATCAAGTAAAGTAGATTTAAATCTAAATGTCATATGGATTTGATGTAAAAGATACACTTTAAAATCTTGTTTGTCTTGATTTTTGATGTTTGATAAACTTATAAAGATTGTAGAATTTGTGAGATTGCAAGATCTCCTAAGTTAGACACTTAAATTGTAGTTATTTCTTTTTTGTTTGAACATATGAATCAATTATAGATCTTTAAACACCAAAATATATTGGTAAGTCACACATGTATCAAGTAGGTTCACAATGGTTAGTAGAAAAGGCGCTTTCTAATTTGTAAATTCAAAATTGAGGTTCAATTCTCAAAACCTTGGGATGGATCTTGACTGGTGTAGGATAAAAAATGGGGAGGAAACAAATCTCAAGGTACAAAGTGTATATATGAAAATAGATGCGAATATGGGTGCAATAATGATAATTAAATGACAAATTTATAGGGATAAGTGAAAATGAGAGTAGATAGAGTTGGATAGGTGTTTAGGCATTATCCAAAGTTAGCTTAAGCGTGTACCACTTGTTGATGTGTGATTGCATTAAGATATTTCCATCAAGGTAACCAAATCTAACACGAGTAGGAAAATTTCACCATTATATTTTAGCACCACCTTGAGTTGTATGCAAATCTAACATGAGCATGTGTTTCAAAGTATACAAACATTATCAAGCAATGCAAAATACTAAATATTTAAAAAATTTAAAAGGTTTTCTTGGATTTATTTTATGTTCCTCTCCTTGGCATGAGTGTTGCATAGGAACTTGCAAGAGCAAGAACACATATTTAATGAGTAGCTTATGCCAATCAAGTGAAAGAAGCACAAATATCTAGTTTCAATTGTATACAAAAAATGAAAAGTAGAGAAAGAGAGAATGGTCAGAGATCCATAGAAAGTGATACTTCACTCATGTGGTGACATGATAATATGTTTGGTATGACCATGCAACCCCACTCAATGTTAGAAATGTGGTATTGCCACATTTGATATATTTACGTTAGATCACAGGCACACTCAACTATCTAGTCGGACACAGTTATTGGGTGATGTCAGCCATTCCACATGTTTTATTTTGACTGAGTGATTTGATGGAAAAAGGTTATCAGGTGCTTATGCATCATGGAAAATTAAAGCATGGAGTAAGATGATGGAAAAAGGTTTAATTCAATATGTTGATGGAACCATAGTTGCACTAGTTGATCCTAAAGTTGGTCCTAATGCTCAATTAGAATGGATCAATAAAATTAAAATAGCTCTCGGAACTTTGAGAAAGTATGTATTAGATGACCTTATCTTCCATATTGACCAATGTAAAACAATCAAGCATGGGATCAATTTTCTAGTTTGTATGGTCAAGTTGATGAAGAAAGGGGCTACAAGCTTGAGAATGATCTCATGAATTTGGATCCCAAGTATTTTGACACAATCCAAGATTACATCACTAAGGCACATGAGCTAAGAGCATTGAATAAGGATTGTGGAATTGACATAAAAGATGTACAATCGATCTATAATTTGTTGGACAAGCTTCCATAAGAATATTCAACATTTGTTTCTAGCTTCCAAACTCATAAGTTGACTATGGGTGCTTCATACACCATGCCATCATTTGATGCCTTCACGAAGATGTTGATGGTAGAGCAATCAAAGTTCATAAGCATGGGGATTCTCAAGTCTTCAAAGCCTAAGGCTTATGTAGGAAATCAAGGGAATCAAGGAAAGAAGCAGAAATAATGGCAACCCAAAATACAGTAAGAGAAAACACAATCAACTTCCTAACCACAAGGCAATTTCAACAATAAGGGGAAATCATCCAAGAAGGAGTTGCTTCCTTGCACATATTGCACGAAGAGTGGACTTGATGATCATTGTTGTTACAAGAAAGATATTGATGAACTCAAGAAATCTTCTTAAGAAGAATCAAATAAGTTTATATTCTAGAATGTCCACTTCAACTTCTTCATAGCAATTAGATTTTGACAAAGGAAAGAGTCACACTTTTGGGAAAAATAAGGGCAAAGGACAAGATTTCATTGCTACTTCAAGTCATGATTCAAGGAGGTGGCTTCTAGATTCAGGGGCTTCTCATCATATGGCATCTTCATAGTCCATGATTTCTTCATTTGAGCCTTGGCACATGCCATTGATTTTGATGGACAATCATACTTACATAAATGTGATTGGGAAAGGAACAATTGATGTTGGGGAGTGAACCTTCAATAATGTGTTGTGTGTACCTCACTTGACCCATAATCCGCTTTCCATACATCAAATCACTAATGGTACAACAAGGAGGACTGTGGAATTCACTCCTGATTCAGTTATTGTCCGAGGCTTGGAGAGTAGAGAGATCCTTGCTACATGGGTGGTTGATCATGCATCTCGAATTTATTCCGTTGTGTATGCACCCTAAAATGGTCGCCTAGACTTTGGGCCCCATTTCTCAATTTATCAAATTCCTGAATCAATATTTTCAAATATCAACAATATCAATTATATCAATTTCCTTGATCAAATCATAATCAACTCAATATTTCCTAAGGTTTGAGCCTTATTTAATTTAAAAGAGAAAAAATAAAAATAAAAATAAAAATATTATTTAATTAAGAGAACATGCTCTCTTTTAATTAATTAAAAAATCTCTTTTAATTAAATAATAAAATCACTTTATCCTAAGCCTTTATTTAA
>MU226258.1:223092-240114 GCA_018584345.1 Thuja plicata | reverse complement strand
ATCCTTTCTGTCTTTGTATTCTTTGTATTTGTTGTCCCTTCTTTCATATTTTTCATTCTTTTCAGGACATCTAGCAGCTATATGACCAACTTTGTTGCATGAAAAACAAATAATAGGAAGTTTACCTCTGTATTTTCCTTTTCCTTTGGAGAGCCTTTTTGCCATGAGTGCTTCAAGCTCTTCAAGATCATCATCAGATGTTGCACTATCACTGTCCACATGTTTCTTTCCTTTCTTAGATTTATTGAGAACCAACTGTGATCCAAAAGAAGAATAAATCCCTTGTGGATTATAGTTACCATAATTTGACATTTCAAATGCAGTGAGTCTGTCTATCAGATTTTCCAGATTCAAATTATTGTTAAGAGTACATCTCAATTCTTGAATTGCAGAAACTCTAATAGCATATACAGGGAGTAAAGTTCTCAGTACCTTGCTCATTATGGTGTTCTCATTAATAGTTCCATTAGCCCCTCTAATGGCATTTACAACTTCTTTTATTCTACCATAGTACTGAATGACATTTTCACCTTCTTGCATTTTCATCTCATAAAACTTACCTCTTAGACTTTCTGATTTAGCCCTCATCACATTTGTGTCTCCACCATAAACAGTTGCAAGCTCGTCCCACATCTCTTTTGCATTTATGCAGTTCTTTACATCATCAAATTCTGAGTAACTTAATGAGGAGGCGATCTCCAACATTGCTTGGTTGTGTTCATGCTTTTCTCTGAGTTGTACAACTAAGAGAGGAGCAGTAGGTGGTACATAGGCATGTTCAATAAGTCGCTTAGCATCATCTCCAATACCAACCAAATGTAGTTTCATCAAGCTCTACCATGCAGGGAAGTTATCTTTGTTCAGCTTGGGAACCTTCTTCTTATACATCTCGATCTTTTCGCTCCAAGTACCTTCAAACTGTTTTCAGGAGACCAAAGCTCTGATACCAATTGTTAGAATGAATTTAGAATAACTGAGAGGGGAGGGGTGAATCAGTTATCCTCAGGTCTAGATGTAGTAAATAAAACTTTCTGTACTTCAGATCTACTTGGCAGTAGTAGCATAGAACAACTTTAATTATGCAATTTACTGTCAATTGAAATTAGCTTGTAGTAACATAAAAATAAAGTAAACCATAAGCATTCACACAAGTTGACACAAGTATTTAACGTGGAAACCTAATATGGGAAAAACCACCAGTAACATGCTACCAAGTTTTCACTCTTCTGAAGTGATGCCCTGTGAGGAGCCAACCCTGTTAAAGGTTACAATAACACACTGCTAGGTGTGACCTGGTTAAGGGATTTAATCACCTTGTCAAAAGTGGCCTTGTTAGAGGACTTAGAACATTCCAATCTGAATGTCACCTTGTTAGAGGATTTATACAAATGACTGTTATGTCAACCTTGTTAAAGGATTTAACTGATACAATGGTAAGAAAGTATTCAACAGTTTGTGATCTGGTACATACAACTTACTTTGCAATTCAGATCCAACTACAGCTCTGATGTTAACTTACTGGATAGCCTGCATTGTCATTTCAACCTTCTAATCTACTTGGAAATCCGTCAAGCAATCACACATGCAACTCTCTGCTTTTGCCTTTTGCCTTCTCTACTAGATCATGCTAAACAGTAAATCAACTATGCAAACCTTTTGCATACACATCCATCCACTTACTCATTTCAATGAATAACCCCTGAGGTTATCATATACCTCTCTGTCTAGGTCAAATAAATCTTTTGCCACTTAAACAAGATCGTAGATCTTAGGTTAGATCAGATCCAATAGATCATTCCATCTTTTCATTACATTTACTTCTCCAAAGTAGTCTCTAATTAAATCTTGAAACCATGCATTAATTACGGTTACCCATACATTAAATGACGTGGATCAATCTTTAATTACCATTACATATCCCAATAAAATCAACTAAGTCGGCCAGAGATCTCAAATCTCATCAATAATCAAACTTCTGTAAGTCGGCTTTCATGACTCTTTCCTCTCAGCAATTTCAATGGTGCTCGGCATTGAGCAACTTTTTACTCGTCACAAGCAACTTTACTCGGCACAAGCAACTTTGCTCGTCATGAGCAACTTTGCTCAGCATAAGCAACTTTGCTCAACACAAACAACCAGAAAAACTGTCGTAGAAAGATAAACAACTAATTACTTTGCCAGAGTGCCAACTGATCAAATACCCTTTGAATTGCCTTAACTCAACCATTCACTTGGTCTTCATCAACAATAGATATGGTACTTAAACAGATAGCAATAGTCTCACCAGTAAAGGTTTGACATCAATGACAAAATAACAATTGCTTGCAATGTCACTTTCCAACATGCCATTCTTTCAATCTTCTTTTGTTATGCTTTTTCTCATCATAGAGTTGTTAGTTGTTAGGTGTTAGTTGCAAGCAAGAAAACAAACAAGAGTTCTTTCTATTCTTGTGCAATGATGATATTGTCTCTAATTACTCGTACATTCATATCCATGGACTAACCTTTTTGATGTGCTCATAATGACCCTTTATCATTCATATCCTTGGGAAAATTTTTAACAAATGTGTACAATACTAAGAAAGCACTCAATAAAATAGACAATTTATTTCTTGTACTAACCAATTGAATTAATGGTTTATTGAAGTGTTTGTAGTTTCAAGATTACAAACATGTTTTAACACACATGTTTGGTGCCCCACGGTGGGTGCCAAAAATGTGTGTCAAAAAATGCTTGTAATCCCGCAACCACAAACACTTCAATGTAGTTGCAAGATTACAAACATGTTTTAACACACATGTTTGGTGCCCCACGGTGGGTGCCAAAAATGTGTGTCAAAAAATGCTTGTAATCCCGCAACCACAAACACTTCAATAAACCATTAATTCAATTAGTTTGTATAAGAAATCAATCAAAAGGAACTCAATTAACCAATCAAGACCGATTCATTGCTTCCTAGTCATAGAGTGTGATCTAATTGTTAGTATTGCTCTCATAATATGCATAGATCAATGACTAGCTACTATGAAATGAAAGATTTAATAGAAAGCATCTACATGAATGAAAATTTGATAGAATTGATAAGGATGAGTGATGAAGCTAGATGGATGCAATTGATAAACTTAAACTAGCATAACCTAGGTGTGAAAATGATCTAGCTTATCAAATGCCTTGATGAAGGTTTCTTTTATAGATTTTCCTTGGAGGGAAAGGTTTGAATTTGAATTTGATGGCTAAGATGAATCTATGATGGACGATGGAGATTGCAAGTTGAGTGATCCTTGCACTTGAAGCTTATTGGTTGAAATCAACTTGTTTGTCCTTTTGTGAGTTGTGTGGATAATAGGACAATTAATTAAATCAAACTAATCAATTTCCTTAGTCATCAAATTTTTGAGTGTGAATTTGATTAAATGGCTTATGAGAATTAATTAATGAATGATCTTTGATGAATGATAATTGGTGATGGATGAGTTGATGAATTACATAATTAAATTAATCCAACTTAATTACACAATTATGTTTAGGATTAGCTTGATTTGATCATGATTAGGATTTGATCTTTTGATTAGCATTTAGGGCAATTGATTTGGCTAGGCCATTTTTAGGTGATTACATTTGAGCCTTCCATTACTTCTCCTCCTATTGAGACCATTTCTAGTGTTTCTCCTGATGATGCTTGCATTCCTACAACCATGGATTCTTGTGATTCAGTGCAACAAGATATTCATTGTCTTTCAGACAGAGCTTCATGGGATGACTTCTTGACAGACATTGCAGGTTTGTTTCTGAAGTCCTACATTGCAGATTTGGGAGACACTATTGATGATATTCATCTTCTCTTTGATGAAGATGATCCTTCTTTAGTTGTTGCAAGGGAACACTCTGACCCTCTTCTTTAATCTCCACTTGATCATTCTTTCAAGGTTGACATGATTTTGGATCCTTTGATACAACAATTAGAGGTCTCTTTATCTTTAGAGGAGACACTTGATTCTTCGACACATGTTCTACATTCATCCTTATTAGATCATGGCATGTCTTTTTCAGTAATGTGGCCTAGTACACCCGATTTGGAGGAGGCACCTCTCAACATTGATTGTTACAAGTGTGGTTTCCATTTCACCAAAAGATCGACCTATCAATGGCCGACAGAACCACTAGAATTATAGAATACACATGAGGCAGTTTGTCCCTTGTCACAAACTCCGAGGGGACTGCTGACCATTTTTCCAACAATCTCCCCCTCAGCGTTACCTGAGGGATTTCAAACTTGTGACCAAGCTCTGATACCACTTGTTACAAGTGTGGTTGTCGTTGCACCAAAAGATTGACTATCAATGCCAGATACAACCACTAGACTTATAGAATCCACAAGAGGCGGTTAGTCCCTTGTCACGAATCCCAAGGGGAGCACTGACCATTTTTCTAACATTGACATGGGGACACTTGAGCAGGTTTCAAAGACTCCATTTATTTTGAGGTCTCTTCCTACAAATTGGGGAGGCTTCATACATGAACCTTTGGTTTTGTTTCTTCCTAAGGGGAGGAACGTTGTTCAACATTCATGTAGTAGTTTCTACATCGAGCCTGAAGCATCTATCATTGGTGTACATTCTACATTGAGTGAGGGCTACTTCGTCTCTCTTCCACTTCTTCCTTCCTATGGGGGTATACGTGATTGTATATACACAATTTATGGAGTCCTAGGGGGTCTTGAGTCCTCCATCCATCCATCCATGCATCTTGTTTTTTTTTCATCTCCCTTTTTTTTTTTGGGGGGGGGGGGGNTCTCCCTTTTTTTTTTTGGGGGGGGGGGAGTTTTGTCCCATGAGGTTTTCTCCCTTTCTCCGCCTTATGAGAGATTGGATTGCATTGCACTTGCACGTTCATATTGTACATGGGTACCTAACATGGCCTAGTAGATGAAACCCATCTCGCATTATCATCTAGCATTGTGAGTTTAAGTGCATTCCCGTAAGTTGCACTTAAGGAGGTGTTGGTGTAATTAAATATTCCTAATTATACTTTACTTAAGCTTACTTAGGATAATGCATTCATATTAGTTTTCATTATAGACACCTAAGAGTTTGCATCTTATTTTAGAACATGGTGTAGGAGAAACTCAACTTTAGGTGGTGATAGTTCTTATCTCATTCCACTTTATGTGTGAGACCCACCTTTAGTGCTCTTATCACATTATCATTTGCACATTATTGTACATACTTCATTGTACAATCAAGGATGATCCACCTTTGGTGGACATGTGATTCCACTTTGTGTGGGTGATAGCTTATCCATTGCATATCTCTTAGTTATCATGTCTTGCCTATGTATTTAGGCATATCTACATTGTAGTAATTGGGGCTTTATTGTATTATTCATCATTATTGAATCTAGTCAATTAAGGATGATATCATTTGCATATCTTTCTTGTGCTATTCTTTGAGCTTCTAGATCTTGGAATTTTCATTCATTGCCTTAGAAAAATTCTTACACTTCTTCATCGATGTTATTTGCTAAATATATATTTTCTCCTATTGCCAATGATACTTTTTATTGTCAATTTACACATGATATTTAATTTCTTTAAGAAAGAGATCACTACAGACTTGTGATAATCAATGGTTTTACCATGGAATGATTTGATTGAGATTGATTTATATATTATATTGAGATACCTTAGAGAAGTTACTGTAGATTAGATCTACTTGGGTTCAATAATCTCTACTGCATATGTGTTTTCTTATGCTACTAATCAATTATTGTTGAATGATTGATTGATTGAATGGATTCTTTTGATTTGATGATTCAAGGTATTGGTAAGTTGTGATTAATTAATCATGATGTTGGTTAATATATTGACCCTTTTGTTAAAATTAATCAAACCTATAAAGGCCCCTCTATTTTGCAACAATTTAACAAACTGTCGAACAATTTGATCTCTGAATTTAAACGTACAACTCCCTTGTAACAAATATACAATGAATTGTTTTTTAGTTTTTAATAAATTCAATGGGATATGTTTTTTACTAGAAAGAAGAGAAATAATCTAATGAATACTCATCACTATGAGATATTCACAGGCAATTAACATAAGGTTTTATAAACTTTAGATATATGAGATGATATCATGTGCGCTTATCTTCACACAAAGATGAAAATCAGATACAAACTTTAAATCATAGAAACAAGACATGTTAACAACATGAAATAAATAAAGGCAGAGAAAATAGTGCAACAAAGAACACCTTGAATTATTCGATTCAAAGAAAAGTTGACATCTACAATTTATTCACTCCATTCTTTATCCATCCACCCGTTAAACAAAAAATTCTAAATCTTAATGAACAACAACAATAGCCCAAAATTTGAGTCACACTCAATTGTCAAATCAAAAGGGGAAACTTTGAACAAAAAAACTTCGATCCTTTGCATTAGCATTCATTTTAGAATACATAGTCTTTTGATCTTCCATCCAGACGGTTACAAAAAAAAAGAAACTATTTTTTTAAAGTCCCTTTTCAGAACATAATAATAAGATAGAGTCTTGTTAAAAGCCAGAATGATTAAAGAACTAAAAATAAATAGATAATGCCACTTGTCATGGCACTGTTGTGTTTCCACCACTCGCTACATGAGCTTCCTATGCCTCCATGTACGCTTGTACAAATTTTACCGCTTCTGTGATATCCTATAACTCTGACATGAAAATATTTGTATTGTGAACAATCCAGTAGGTGCTCATCTACTTGATCTCTTTGGCCTTAACAAGGAATGTTTGGTGATGACTTCGTACCATACCAAAGTAGTATTAATATTTTCCAATTTTCATATTCTTCTTTACATAAAGTCTGAGGGGCTGTGATGACATCAATGTTATGTTGATATTGATTTTTAAGCCTATCAACTATGAGCATCCCAGAATTGTTCCTCTGTTGAAGGTCACAACCAATGTATGTGAAGTAGCTCGTTGCCTGTTTAATCATCTCTTTAGCTTCCTCCAAAAATTTTCTCAAATTCTTCACACTGGTGCTTATGCATTCAATTTTATAACCCAGACCAAACAACCATCTTTGCACAGACCAATTTTCTTATTTAAGCAGACCTAAGCTTACAACAATGAGAGTCTTCATATCAACTATCTCCTTTATCAAGTTCATGTTCTATTTATGAGTAGTATCTTCCAATTTAGCTATTCTGATCTCTGACAATACTGCATTCTGGGCCAAAATCAAAGCATCATAAGATTCACATAGTTTATTAATAAAAGCCAAACCATGTACCTTTAAGTCTTTAATCCATTCTTGGGTGACCTTCCCGAACAAAGTGTCTACTTGCAAATGGTTAATCAATTATTTATTCTTATCAGTAGTAGGATCCAAAATGGTGTCTGAATAACTTTCCAGTTGAGCAGAGAGTGGAGCTAATACTGACTTGAGGCTCTTAGATAGAATTGGACCACAAATTTCAATTGGTCTTTATCCAACTTGGTTTTCTCTAACCTTTTATGTATTAGTTGATTTGAGAACTTCCATAAGACCACATCCATGTTAAATTTAGGATCTTTGGTATCAATCCTTGTTACTATGTAGTCACCTGTAGTAGGGCAGTCCAACTCTTTGTTTGCCATCGACTATGCTAACTCAAGGACAACATGCCCTATGTGCTCATCTTCAACTAATTTGGAAGTGATCTTCAACTTTTTCGTCTTAGGAGGAGGGGGAGTATGTTGTAGAACCCACGTGATGACATCTTTGGGCGGAAAAACCTCCTCTTTTCTTTTCCCCTTTTTATCAATACTTTCTTGCAACCACATGGAGGTTGTTAACACCTTGGAAGATGACATTAAATTATTCGAGGAGAAGGTAATAATCCTCTTTACTGGAGGAGTGGTATTTTCAATAAAAATGTAAATTTAGGAGCATTTCCTTGGTCTCCCACAAGTGACTGGGAATCCAATGTTATAAATTTTCCTTTATCCCTACCTTTTTGCATAGATGTTGATGCGTCCAGCCCACTCTGATCTCCATGCCCTGTTTGGTCTAGCTAAGTGTCTTCTGGCTATTTTAGAGCTGCATTATCAGTAGTGAGATCAATATTAGGGAGGGAACTTTCCCCACAAGTGGGAAGATATTCTGTAGGTTTCTTCGGGGGTTCCTCATCTCCTCCTCCACCTGATGCTTCAGAAAAGTCCATGCTTGAGATGCTAGGAGTAAAAAGCTTCCTGAGTGTAAGCATTTACTTCCACAACCTCTAACAAGGAATCCACCCAAAGATGAAGGGGGAGATAGGGAACCCGGACCCAAACGGGAACCTTGGAGAAAGTCTCAGAATAGGGATCAAAGTCAGGATGCCAAGGCTTCGCCATAAGCATAAACCGAGCATCCCAACTAAAAAAATGATCACACAAAATTATTTTCCTATCAGTAGAATTTAAAAACTTTTCTATGAAAAAACCCTGAGCCATAGGAAAAATGTGAACAGTACCAGAAATACTAGGTTCCCAATGTCGAGAAATCCAAGAGTGAAGGTCAGGAAGACTCGGCCAGAAGCCCTTGAACTTGCAGATAAGGCCATGGACCGAGAAATCAGAGGACGCCTCATCAATATCCTTCACAACCTCATCCTCAAGAGCGATAATGATAGGGTTAGAAACCAAAAAAGGAACAAGATCCTTATTCCCACTCGGATCTGAAGCGCCAGGACCCTGAGCCACCAAGGAGGGGGCCGAGGAACCAGGGGTCAGAGGAGTCGAAGAGCCAGGAACCCTAGCCTTTGGTGAGGGAGCAAAAGAGCCAGGAGTCTAAGCCACCGCTGAAGGAGCCGAAGCGCTAGGACCCTGAGCCGCCATAGAAGGAGTCGAGGAATGAGGGGCCAGAGGAGCCGAAGAGCCAGGAACCCTAGCCTCTGGCGAGGGAGCCAAAGAGCCAGGAGTTTGAACCGCTGCCAAAGGAGTCAAAGGGCCAGAAGCCCTATCCGTCACCGAGGGAATTGAAGAGCCAGGAGCAAAAGGAGTTAGAGAGCCAGGAACCCTAGCCACCATAGCAGAGCCGGTTATCTAATGTTAAGAATGCTAGTAAGTTATGATGACTGTGGTGGTACCCTAAATTTTGAGAATTTAGAATTCCTAATCCATTATCAAGAAGCAAGTTTCTCCATACTAAAAAAATCAAAGGAAGGAAGCTTTATGACACAAATAAATAGAACTAACTAATCGAAGCCTTCAGAAAATGATGGAATTTCAACCTACTACAAAGATTATGCCGACAGAGGCTGAAGATGGTTGATATTTACAAATCTAAAAATGACCCAATTCGAGAAATCAAATTTCCTATCTCTAGCAGAAATATTATATTTTCACAAGGTGTTTGGATTTTCGGCCAAAGCCAAATCTGAAAGTTAGGTAGTTATTGTTTAGTTAATTTATTATTTTTTCAAAATAATTTGTAATAAGGTTTGTGTCTTTCCACCCTAAAGAGGTGTGAAAGCTACTCAAACACATATATATACATAATGTAAAATGTAAAGAGAGAGGACAATACAATATAATACAATTTCACATATTTGGATAGTTTTGGATCAACAACTATAACATGGACCTGGATGTACTTTAAAAAAAAATAATCAATAAAGATAAGTCCTTTTTCTTCATATATGGAATTGTTTCATTAATCATTTTACAATTAGTCCCTCAGATAAACCAATAGAACTTCTTCAAAGTGATAGTTTGATGTGCATGCTTCTTTATTTGATTCATAGTCTATATTTTCAATTGGTTTTCTCATTTTGCATGGTTAAACTCTGTTGATTGAGGCCTCAGTCAATTGGGATGTCATCTGAGAAGTATTACCCTTTTGAAATATCTCTGAATTTTTTTTAGGTTGCATGTACATTCCATAACACTTTGAAGTGATAAGTTTTCTTGTAAAACTATCTCTAAGGTTGAACATAAGATTGGAATGATAGTGACTCTATTGCCCATGGTTGATTAAGGCACTAGTCTTTCTTGCTTATTTGGATTATAGTTATTTAGTTCATTGTTTATATTTTTGTGATATCTTATCTATCTGTTCATTTCAAATTACATACACATTTACTAAACATTCTTTCAATTACTTAAAGTATTTCAATTTACAATTCATGATATATTGCTTTCAGTTAGATTTCTTTCAAGTGCCTTTCCATACTTGAGGGAGAAGGTTGAAGTGTTACTTATCTGCTATAAAAAGCCTTGTAACTTGAAGGATAAGTCAAGGTACATAGGCCTGCCAACTTTGGTTTTGCAAAGCCATAATTGTAGAAGTTCCAACCTTGCCTTGGTTGTGACTTGTTAGTTGGCCAAATCACTTGGGTTTCCAAGCATTGGATTGGCAAGTCCATAGGAAATCCAATCTATTGATTTGAGCACCAACAGATTGGTGACTCTGCTGGGGAGTTGTTTAATATAACATTTTGGTATTCTACCTAGAAGCTCTGTTGATATATTTAAGACTCTAATGGGAGAAAATAACTCAGAAGATAATAAGTATTTTCCTTCTGATAAGAAGGTGGCGACTCTATTGAACAAAGCATTTTAGTCAGTGACTCTACTGAGGGAGAAAATTCAGAAGGAGATAGGAAGATATCCTAGAAGGGATGATAAATTATCTTTTAATTAGTAATAGAAGATCTATTACATAATTTTTAAAATTCTATTCAAAACGTTTTTGATTCCCGTTGATACCAAGCCTTTGGATCTTAGAAAGTTTCAATGCAGTTCTAATGAATTGTTTTCACAACTTTCACAAAGGGTTCCTGAATTTTATGGAGATTATGATGAATCAAATCTTGATCATTTGGATGCTTTTCATATATTACTTCATAATTATGAGGTCCATACAAAAGAGGATTCCATTAAGCTATTTGCATGGTCATTAAAAAATAATGCACAAGAAGAATATGAATCATTACCCACGCAATCCATCTCATCATGGACACAGTTTGAGCAGTGGTTTCTTGATATATTTCATGATGCCAGTGGTGAAGAAGAAAACATGTGTTATGAAAAAAACATGTGCTATGAATAGGAAAGAGAGCCAAATTATATTTTGGAGGAAGAATCTTACATGTCCCCTTTGGATACATTCTTCAGTTTGGAAAGATATAAAGGTGAACTTGCACTAAATTTGTTCATGAGAATGATAAAGATCTATCGGGAAATACCTTCAGATATCATGCCTCTGGGAAGGGAATTAATGGATAAACTTTGTGAGTTAGGAATCTACCATGGTTCTCAACTATTAGTTTTTCTTGAGAAAATATGTGAGGTATTGAGGTAAGAAAAGAATGATGACATAGAGGAAGAAAATTTGGATAAAGTTGAAGAAGATTCTGTACATGATGAGATGTGTATGGAAACAGGTATCAATGACCATGATGATGAGGAAGAAGATCTTCTCAGTACAAAAGAAATCTCATATTTACTAGACATGGAATATCAAAAACATGTTGAGAAGAGTGTTCAAATATTTTTCTCAATGCACCATGATAAGCAAGTTGATGGATCAATACATACTCAGGGGGTACTAGATGAAGAAGATGATAAATTTCAGGAATCAAATAACAAATATGAAATAGAAAAACATACAACATATGAACATGAAGAAGTTTTAGATGAAAGATCTCATGGAGATATGCCTGAGTTCTCCATATCCTTGAATCCATTATTTGAAGAATATTTTCTATGCAATCAAGTCCATCAACATCATGATAAAGACAGTGGGCCTAGTGATCATTTTGAAGATGATGGAACTCGAAATATGTATGGGGAAGTGTATTCAGAAAGTGAGACATGCATTATTTCATCATATGAGCAGAAGTTGTATCAAACATGTGAAGATGAGATGGAATCAAACAAATATAATGAAGAGAATGTGTTGAAGATTAGTTCTGAAAATTATTCGAGTATCCTATCTGATCAAATTCTTAATAAGAAGGAAGTTCCTGAAGGTGAGTTATCTCCAAATCATTTTTGTGAAGAGAAACAACATCTTGAGTATAGGGAAGATTGTGTACATAAAGGCATCCAAGCAGAAGATATTAATCTAGTTACTTGTAGGGTTGATCAAATGCATGGGGATCTTCTATTTAGCAAGAAATGTAGTGCACCTGCTGACTTTTCTAAGGGTAAACAAAAGTCAAAGTGTGCTAATAAAGAAATGAATGTTTTCCATGAGAATGGTGGCATCGTATTTGGGAGATCCAAAGTATTACATGATCAGAATTATGTGTTTGATAGAGGAAAGTAGCATTGTTCACTTTTTTTGGGGAAGGGGACTAAGGCCACCAAATTTCACTTTGCATCAGATTAAGTGTGGATACTTGGTCTACTTCTCCAGAGATAACTGGAATCTCGCTATGCTCATAGGGAGCATACGTCCCCAGAAAGAGCCACTGATCGTACCCTAAATTTTGAGAATTTAGAAGTCCTAATCCATTATCAAGAAGCAAGTTTCTCCATACTAAAAAAATCAAAGAAAGGAAGCTTTATGACACAAATAAATAGAACTAACTAATCGAAGCCTTCAGACAATGATGGAATTTCAACCTGCTACAAAGATGATGCCGACAGAGGCTGAAGATGGTTAATATTTACAAATCTAAAAATGACCCAGTTCGGGAAATCAAATTTCCTATCTCCAGTAGAAATATTATCTTTTCATGAGGTGTTTTGGATTTTTGGCCAAAGCCAAATCCGAAAGTTAGGTAGTTATTTTTTAGTTAATTTATTATTTTTTCAAAATAATTTGTAATAAGGTTTGTGTCTTTTCACCCTAAAGAGGTGTGAAAGCTACTCAAAAACATATATATACATAATGTAAAATGTAAAGAAAGGACAATACAATATAATACAATTTCACATATTTGGATAGTTTTGGATCAACAACTATAACATGGACCTGGATGTACTTTTTTTTTTTAAAAATCAATAAAGATAAGTCATTTTTCTTCATATATACAATTGTTTCATTAATCATTTTACAATTAGTCCCTCGGATAAACCAATAGAACTTCTTCAAAGTGATATTTTGATGCGCATGCTTCTTGATTTGATTCATAGTCTATATTTTCAATTGGTTTTCTCATTTTGCATGGTTAAATTCTGTTGATCGAGGCCTCAGTCAATTGGGCTGTCATCTGAGAAGTATTACCCTTTTGAAATATCTCTGAATTTATTTTAGGTTGCATGTACATTCCATAACACCTTTGAAGTGATAAGTTTTCTTGTAAAACTGTCTCTGCGGTTGAACATAAGATTGGAATGATAGTGACTCTATTGTCCATGGTTGATTAAGGCACTAGTCTTTCTTTCTTATTTGGATTATAGTTATTTAGTTCATTGTTTATAGTTTTTTGATATCTTATATATCTATTCATTTCAAATTACATACACATTTACTAAACATTCTTTCAATTACTTAAAGTATTTCAATTTACAGTTCATGATATATTGCTTTCAGTTAGATTTCTTTCAAGTGCCTTGTCATACTTGAGAGAGAAGGTTGAAGTGTTACTTATCTGCTATAAAAAGCCTTGTAACTTGAAGGATAAGTCAAGGTATAGGCCTACCAGCCTTGGTTTTTTGCAGAGCCAGAATTGTAGAAGTTCCAACCTTGCCTTGGTTGTGACTTGTTAGTTGGCCAAATCACTTGGGTTTCCAAGAATTGGATTGGCAAGTCCATAGGAAATCCAATATGTTGATTTGAGCACCAATAGATTGTGTAATGGCTATTGTAACTTGTTGGATGTTACACCAATATGCTTGATATGATATATTCCATAGGATTAGTTCTATCATTACTCAACTAGAAATTATGAGGAAGAACGATCTAAAAATCTGATGGTGAGAAAAATGATCAACATTTGTGGCGACTTCAAGACTAGTATCATGACAATCTATTGGGCATGGTGTCACTTGAAAAATAGAGATCTCCAACCTCATCCTGTAATTGAAAAAAAACATCAAAACTTGCATTCTCTAGGAGAAAACAGTTGTCCTTGTGCACTTCTTGGAAAGAAAAGAAAATTTAACCTACTATGTACAACAATTTTCATCAAAATTTAAATTAAGCCATTAACTGGCTTGTTGAAGTAGCTTCCCTTCCTGATTAATTTCTTGTTTCTTTCATTCATATGGGAAACTAGATAGTGCAAAAAACATGACAAGCATACTTTTTCTTGCTGGAATACCATAAAGAAACCCTCGAACACTGGAACATTCTTACCTTGAGCAAGACTAACCTGCTTCACTTTGTGATACTCACCCCCATGTTCTAAAATAAACATGACTAGAGGCAACCTGCAATTTTTTTGTAGATCTAGATGCCTTATGGGACATCCTCTTGATTGTATTTGATCTGAAAGTTCAACCTTGGACTTATTGTTGTGCTCTGCAATGATGGTATCCTTTTGGTTTGGAAATGACTCTTCTTTTGGTGAAGAAAAGATCTCCACCTCTTCGTGTTGCTCAAGAACCACTTCCTTGGGAGATACTGGTATGGAGTGAATCTCCAGATGTTGTTGTTGTAACTCAAGATCTTCTGATGAGGGATAAGATGACTTGATGTCTATGGATGAGAAAAAGAGCTCTATCTCATCCCAAAATTTATCCTCTTCATCAAATTCCTCTTGCTCTGCTGCAATAATATGCATAGATTGAGAGGCAACCTCATGAATATCAAGATGTTCTTGTTGATGACAATTTTTCAATTGTGTATTGCCATTGATTTTTACACAAGTATAGTGATGTTTACACAAATGTTTAATCCTATCCGAGCACAGTCAGTTCATGGAAAGCACTCTCAGGCTTTGAGACCAAAGTGATTTTCAGTTCTAACCGAGTTCACTCGGGCATTACAATGTTGGTCGGGTGTTGAAGGATTTCAGTGTTGACCGAGTTAAACAGTTAGTTTATATTTTATGGATAATTGGTTATATGAAGCCGACAAACATAAGTTTTATTATTTATTTGGAAGGATATTAAGGCCGACTTGACAAGGCTTATCATATTAATATAAGGTCAAGTTTGGATTGAATGTGTGATAAGAGACTAGAAGAGAGAAAATAAGATATGTGTTTATGACATGAAGAGTGAAGGCAAAATCAGATGGGATTCTGATTAAGGATAGAACACACAGAACTGCAATAAAATATTCGATCAGTGAGGATCAAGTAATTAAATCTAGAAACAAAGATCTGAATCAGCAAAGACAGTTGCTTATCAAAACAAGTCAATCCATTGTTACTTTCTAACAATTGTAGCAGTGATCAAAATCTCTTAACAGAGTAGACTTAACAATCTTTTGTAAATCCTCTCACAAGGTGACATTTCTGCATTGAATTGTTTGAAAACCTCTAACAAGGCCACTCCTTACATAGTGATTAAATCCTCTAATAGGGTCACACATAACAGTGTGTTATTGTAACCTTTACCAGGGTTGGCTCCTATCATGGCTCACTTCAGAAGAGTGAAAAATAATGACTAGTTGCAATTGGTGGTTTTTCCCATATTGGGTTTCCATGTTAAATCTTGGTTTTATTTGTGTACATTTCATTTGCTTTATGGTTTATGTTTCTGCAATTAATTACTAAAGGATAATCACAGTTAATATCTTAAGATTTTCTATGTTAACCGAGTGACAGTAGAATATCTGTCTTAACCAAGCAACAATGACAAATTTGTTTAAGACATCTAAGGAACTTGGATTTTTTTTGTGGTAACTGATTCACCCCTCCCCTTTCAGTTACTCAACTCATTTCCAACAATTGGTATCAGAGCTGCAAGTGCTTATAGGGAAGGTTTTAAGGCCTAAGCTAAAGATCATAGATGTCTTACAGAAGGGAGATCCCTAAGCTTAACAAAGAAAATTTTGTTGCATGGAAAGATTTGATGAGGCTACATCTATCTACCATTGGAGATGCTGGTTTGCAATTCTTGGACCGTAGGTATGTGGAACCACCGAGACCTTTGACTGTGGATCAGATGATAGACATGAAACATCATAACATAATGATGATTGATATAGCCTCTGCACTTTGTTATTCCAAATTTAATGAAGTCAAGGACTGCCCTACTACCTTTGATATGTGGAACAAACTATATGATATTCATGGAGGAGATGTCAATGTAAAGAGAGCCAAAGCAGAAAGTATCCGAGGTTAATTTGATCAGATGAAAATGAAAGGAGAGGACATTACAAAATACAGTGAAAGAATTAAGAAAAGTTTCAGTGCCATCACAGCTGCTAGTGGACTGCTTGAAGACACAACAGTAGTTAGTAAGGTATTGAGGACTTTACTTCCTATCTATGCAATTAGAGTTTCATCTATTCAAGAGATAAGATGAAGTAATGGTATAACTCTAGATGGATTGTGTTAGGGATTTTTCTTGTATGAATCACAGTGCTTGAAATGACTACTTGAACACCATGCCTTCTAATACTGATTCAGAGACAAGAAAAGCCTAATTGCTAAGGACTGGATAAGGTCCTTCTTCATTTTTGAGCTCCACATATACTCAGGCAGGTTTTACCTTTTATGATTGCTATTTACACAGTATGTTATAGTGTGGACACTGATTTTCTATGTATCTTTGTTAAACCAACTGATAAATCACCTTACAAATGACCAAGCATAACCAGATGCAAGATTTAACCATACAAACTTATGGTCTTAAATATAGCAAAAACCAGTGATATAAGGATTTTCATCCTTCTTCCTTTTGATGTAGGGGGAATAACCTAATGATCCACTCTTCAAGGGATCAACAAACTGAATAGTATCCTGCTGATACAAATCCTTATGAGTTCAGCTCAATTTCTCTCAGTAACAAGAGTATTTTGATTAAAATGATTTTTGATATTGGATGAGGAACAGACTACAAACTATACTCTAAACCAGTGCCTATCCCTTGGGCAAAGAGTCAATGAAAACATGAATCAACAGAGATAAACTAACAGAGATACTGTAGAGTGCCTTAC
>MU226258.1:192605-214194 GCA_018584345.1 Thuja plicata | reverse complement strand
CCAATGAAGAATGCGTTTTAGCATATAAAGGTCAAAAAACGCCACTGCCCAGACAATGTGGGATAATCCATTTTCGGATTTCATGGGCAATTTTAGAGAGTGCTGCACACAGACATCTGTATCTCGCGAACCAGGAAGAATTTGGAAAATCGCTCTGGTGGGAAGCTAGAGAATTAGATTTGTGACAACATATCCAAAAATGAGCTCGATCCAACGGTTGGATAAAAAGTTCTGCCCCCCACAATATGACTGTATTTTTTATTTCTGCAAATCCGTGTTTATGAAATTTTTACTTAATCCTCCCCTTTTTGCAGTGTTCTAATTTAATGTTGAAAATGTTTCAAATATCCTCCATGTGTTGGGTAGCATCTCTCCTCTATTAAATTTTCTGAAGACTTCTAAAGTTTTTAAAACTCCCAAGAAGATATGCACAAACATCCCTTTTGTTCTTCACATTTGCCTTGTTTCTGACTCCATGTTTCAATACACACCCCTCTAATGCCATTGAATTTGTAATGCAATAATGCAGCCTCCTCTTTGAAATAATTCCTTTCCCTCTTCGAATGCTACACAGGAACTCCCTTTGAATTCTTTTGCAATGTGCACTCTCTGAAAATGACTAATTTGCAAACTTGATTCCATTTTGCACTGCAAACTGAATATAATGCCTTTGAAACTAAATTCATAGGGTCATCAGTAAGATCTTTCAGGAACTCTACCTCTGGAGCCTGATTGAATGTCATATGTGGAACATGACCCCTCAGTTAGCTTATTCTGAAAATGAACCACGGAACTGATACCAATCTGCAAAGATAGCACCTTAAACACTTTTCTGAACTAAAACATAATAAATATGCAGAAATCGGGTTCGAAATCGGCAAAGAAAAGTGATCTACCGGATTGGTCAAAGTTTGGGAATCTTCAAAGGAGTTCATTCCTAGGTCTATAATGCAAATCCATATTCAATTATGTCTGAACTCGAACTGGGTACAAATGGGGAAAGGACAAAGTATGCCATTTAATTCTGCATTCAGTAGTTCAGAGAAAATTTAATAAATTGGAAACAGAAAGGCTCTGGCAAAGTGGACAAATGGATTGGTAGGAGTCTGTAAATCTTCAGGTAGGTACACTCCTATGTTTACAATATGAGAGACAAGCCAATTATCCAAAATGTTCACCCGGGTATATATTTTCAAGACCTCAAAGTAGGTCACTTACCAATTCTGTACTTGAAAACTCAAGAAATCAGAATTAAACACTACCAGAATGGTTCTTGAAAACTTGTCATCTGATTTCATAAAGATCTGTAGACTGGAAAACATGGAGTGTTTGACCATTGGAACACAGTACAAAAGGAATTTTTTCAATTAAAGCAACTGGTCAAAAGTTATAACGTGTCAAATTGGGCTATTCAAATTTCGAGGCAGGACAAAAAATGCAAATAGTTCTAAGCAACCAACTTTGGGAAGTATGAAAACTTATCAAACGGATTCGGAATGACCTGAGATTTAAAACATAAGCTCTTTGATATGCATGGAACACATTCCCAAAGTGGTGAACTATGAAACTCAACAGGGTGTAAGATACTCAGAAGCAAAGTAGGCTCCAGACAGCAAATTGACAATTTAGCAAAATGCAGATTTAGGTGACCCCCTCAAAATGACTACTCCCTAAACATGTCAGAACTGAAATTCAGGAGCTGGGACCCACTGCATATATCAAATGGAAGGCATTAAAGCCTCTTCAAAATTTGTATCTCATGAAAATCATCCGGGCACCCTTTTCAAGCACTCTAATTGAGCCTTACACAAATTTTCAAGGGTACTCACTTTTGCTCAACTGAAAATTCTAACATGGTCACTCCAAATTTGTTCCAAATTTAGGTGTACCAACAGATTGGTTAGAAGACTTACAACTTTTGAGCTCGCTAAATTTGACAATTACTCTCCTAATCTTAGCAATCTTGAGTCTGCATTCAAAGTTAAATTAAACCTTGGAAAGACGAAAGGAAAACAGATTGACAGTGACACTAATGATGAATCTGATGATTAAGATCTGGAAATAATTGAAGCATTACTTGCAAGGAGAGCTACAAAAGGAAAAGGACAGTACAAAGGAAGAATATCATTGATTTGATTTTCATGTGATGAGGTTGGTCACATTGCTGCTAAGTGTCCAAACAAGGAGGAAAAAGGTGAGAAAAAGTTCAACAAGTACAAAGGCAAGAAATATTTCAAAAGCTACAAAAGATACAAATACAAAGGTAAGAAATCTTGTTATATTGCTAAAGATTCTGATACTGATGAAGATGAAGATGAAATGGTTTATATTTCTATTAAGGATGAGTCAAATAATGAAGATAATGAAAAGACAACACTATATTCTCATATTAGCAAGAATGACACTTGGATAATTGATAGTGGTTGTTCTCACCACATTACTGGTGATAAAACCAAATTTGAACATCTTGAGCACTATGATGATGGGAGTGTGAGTTTTGGGAATGATGAACCCTGCTATGTGAAAGGTAAAGGTTGTATTGCTTTAACATAAGGAATCAAATGTGATAATGCTTATTGGGTTGAAGGACTAAGGCGCAATATACTAAGTGTGGCACAATTGAATAACATTGGTTTCAAGGTAGAATTCATGAATGGGAAGAACAAGCTCTTGGATGGTAAGGGAAACCTAGTTGGAACTGGCAGGCAAACAAAAGACAATATATTCTATCTTGATTTCACTGAAATTTCATGTTTTATTGCACAAGTAGAAGAAAGATGGTTATGACATAAAAGGTTATATCATGTGAACTTTGATAACCTGGTTAACATAAGAAAGAACAAAAGAGTAAGAGAAATTCCTATTCTGAAGAAACCTGAATTAGCAATATGCAAACAATATCAAATTGGGAAGATGGGCAAAACTAGCTTCAAGAGAAAGAATTATAATATAGAAGAAGTTTTAGAATTGGTACATACTGATTTATGTGGACCAATTGGAACAACAAGTTACATAGGTGAGAAGTATTTCATTCTATTTGTTGATGACCATTCCAGAATGATGACTGTTATGTTTCTCAAAGAAAAATCAGAAGCTTTTCAAAAGTTCAAGTGGTACCCTGCCAAAGTTGAAAAAGAAATAGGAAAGAAACTTAAATGTTTAAGATCTGACAGAGGAGGAGAATTTATCTCTAATGAATTCAATGAATTTTGCAATGAAAGAGGAATCAAAATACAAGTATCTACCCTAGGTACTCCGCAGCAGAATGGGATGGCAGAAAGAAGGAACATATCCATTATGGATTGTGCAAGAACCTTGATGATTGAAAACAAAGTTTCTACCAAATACTGGAAAGAAGCCATCAGCACTGCAATTCACACCTTGAACCGAGTTCAACTGAAGAAAGATACTGAGAAGACACCTTTTATTTCAAAGTATTTGGAAGTAAATGTTACATCTTGAAGGAAGCAAGAAATGAAAAATTTGATGTAAAAGGTGATGAAGGTATATTCCTAGGCTACTCTTGTAAAAGCAAACAATATAACTGTTTAAATCTTTCTACTCATAAAGTCATAGAAAGTGTTCATGTAAGGATTCATGAGTTTGCAGAAAGAGGTGAAGAATAGAGCAATAAAGAGCCTCAGGATTACAGAAACTTTGTGTATTATGAACCTGATACTATACCTAAGACACAAGAAATGGTGATTGGACATCATCCATGTCAACCATTGAACTCATCAGCACAAACTCAAATAGTTCAACCTGAGTTGCAGCCTGTGCAACCCGAGCTGCTGGTAGAGGAAATCGAGTCACTGACTGAAGAAACTGAGTCACAAACTGAGGGAACCGAGTCGCAGACAGAGGGAACCAAGTCGCATACAGAGGCACCTGAGTCTGAGACAGAGGCGACCAAGTCTCAGATAGTGGAACCCGAGTATCAGACAGAAGACAAAAAACAAAACTTTTGAGCATGGTGAACCAAGTTGAACAAGCCCAAAATCCAAAGGTTAGGATCATGTACTTGCAAAATATGTCAGAAGGCATCATACACCGAAACAAATAATTGGAGATCAGGCAAAAGGTGTAATGACAAGGAACAAAATTAAAGGTACATGTTTGCTTAGTGAAATTGAACCTAGAACTATTAAAGATGCATTGAATGATGAAATATGGATAGAAGCAATGAATGAAGAAATTGAGTAGATAGAAAATAACAAAACTTGGACTCTTGTACCTAGACGAAAAGACAAGAATGTGATTGGTACTAAGTGGTTTTTTGGAAACAAGATGAATGAGAAAGGTGAAGTTTCCGGAAACACGACAAGATTAGTATGTAAAGGATATGCTCAAGAAGAGGGCATTGATTATGGAGAAACTTTTTCTCCTGTTGCAAGACTTGAAGGAGTCAGAACTCTTCTAGCATATGTCACACATAAATGATACAAGGTATATCAAATGGATGTAAAATCTGCATTCCTAAATGGAATTCTTGAAGAGGAAGTCTATATTGAGCAACCTGAAGGTTTTATAGATCCTAGAAAAAGGAATATGATTTTCAAACTGCACAAAGAATTGTATGGACTGAAACAAGCTTGTAGAGACTGGTATGAAAGATTGCATGGTTACTTGATAAGTATTGGATTTCAAAGAACCAATGATAATAGTAGCTTGTATATCAAAGAAGGACCTCAGAACAAGATACTATTAGCAAAAATATTTATAGATGATATATTGTTTACTGGATATGATGATTTATGCAAAGCATTCTCCGAAGCTATGAGTAAGGAATTTGAAATGTCTATGTTTGGTGAAATCAAATTCTGTGTTGGATTACAAGTTTATCAAATGAAGGATGGTATCTACATTACCTAGTCTAAATACATCAAAGAGATACTGAAGAAATTTGGGATGGAAGAATCTAGACCAATTGGAACACCTATGCCTACTAGACATAAGTTGTCTAAGGATGATGATTCAAAGGAAGTAAACCAGACTACCTACAGATCCATGATTGGTAAACTTCAATATGTTTTTCACACTAGACTTGATATTGCATTAGTAGATGGTATCGTTGCAAGGTTTTTAGCTAATCCTAGAGAGAATCATTTGATGACTATCAAAAGGATTATGAGTTATATCTTAAGGGTACTGAAGATTATGGATTATGGTATAAGAAAGGAGGAAAATTTTATTTGAAGACTTTTACTGATGCTGATTGGGATGGAAGTGTTGATGACAGAAAGAGCACAAGTGGTGGAGCATTATTTCTTGGAAAGAGGTTAGTCTCCTGGACAAGCAAGAAACAAACCTACATTTCTCAGTCTACAGCAGAAGCATAGTATGTTGCTGCAACAGTAAATTGTTCAAATATCATATGGTTCAAACAACTGTTGCCAGGCATGAAGGTGGAAATCAAAGAACCAATTATTATCTACTGTGACAACACTAGTGCTATTAACATTTCAAAGGACCCTGTGATGCATACTAAGACTAACCATATTGCAATTAAGAATCATTTCTTGAGGGAATTGGTTCAGGACAAGGAAGTAAGATTGGAATATGTGAATACTAAAGAACAAATTGGAGACATATTCACAAAACCATTACCTAAGGATGCATTTTTATATCTTTGAGGAAAGCTAGGGGTGATTCCCAGGCTCACTAAAACACAGTTTAGTGATGCATCGACCGAGATACAAAATAGACTTAACATGATGCAGATATTCAGAGTTTATTGCATATGAATCAGTACAAACAGGTACATTACAACTTCATTGGATATACATATATCACTTGATGTATTTGGCATTGGTTGTCAAAGAGGGAGAGATTACTGATGTCATAAAGATTACTGATGGAGAGATTGATGACAGAGGGAGAACTTTATCAGAGAACAGAGACTAATGTAAGAGGGAGAAATCTGTATTTCAGAGATTAACAACAGAGGGAGTTTTTGGATGAGAATCATTTGAAGCTAAGGACATTAATAAAATTTGATTCTTATGTATGTTGCTCTATAATTCTTTGTATTATGACATGTTGTGTTGCCATCAATGCCAAAGAGGGAGATTGTTGATGACAATTATTTAATTGTGTATTGTCATTGATGTTTACACAAGTATAGTGATGTTTACACAAATGTTTAATCCTATCCAAGCACAGTCAGTTCATGCCAAGCGTTCTTAGGCATTGAAGAAGACCAAAGTGATTTTCAATTCTAACCGAGTTCACTTGGGCATTACAGTGTTAGTCAGGCGTTGAAGGATTTCAGTGTTGACCGAGTTAAACAATTAGTGTTAGCCGACTAACAATAGTTTATATTTTATGGATAATTGGTTATATGCAGTTGACGAATTATTTGGAAGGATATTAAGGCTGAATTGACAAGGCTTATCATATTAATATAAGGTCAAGTTTGGATTGAATGTGTGTGATAAGAGACTAGAAGAGAGAAAAGAAGATATGTGTTTATCACATAAAGAGTGAAGGCAAAATCAAATGGGATTCTGATTAAGGACGGGACACACAGAACTGCAACAGAATATCCGATCACTAAGGATCAAGTAATTAAATCCAGAACAGAAATCTGAATCAACAAATATAGTTGCTTATCAAAATAGGTCAATCCATTGTTACTTTCTAACAATTGTAGCAATGATCAAAATCTCTTAATAGAGTAGACTTAACAATCTTTTGTAAATCCTCTCACAAGGTGACATTTCTGCAATGAAGTGTTTGAAGACCTCTAACAAGGCCACTCCTTACAGGGTGATTAAATCCTCGAACAGGGTCACACCTAACAGTGTGTTTTTGTAACCTTTAACAGGGTTGGCTCCTAACAGGGCTCACTTCAGAAGAGTGAAAAATAGTGACTAGTCGCAATTGGTGGTTTTTCCCATATTGGGTTTCCATGTTAAATATTGGTGTTATCTATGTACATTTCATTTGTTTTATGGTTTATGTTTCTGCAATTAATTACTAAAGGATAATCACAGTTAATATCTTAATATTTTCTATGTTAACCGAGTGACAATAGAATATCTGTCTTAACCGAGCAACAGTGACAAATTTGTTTAAGACATCTAAGGGACTTGGATTTTTGTTTGTGGTAACTAATTCACCCGTCCCCTCTCAATTACTCAACTCATTTCCAATTGTTCTTCCTCAAGGACAGAGCTATCCTTGGGATCCTCTTTTTCATCCTCCACATCATGAAGGACTTCCTACTGCAAAATTTTTTTTTTCTCTTATTCTTATTTTTGTTCTTGTAGGAGGCCCCCTGATTCTTGTAAAGGCTTATTAGCCAGAATTTGTTCTTCAAGGGAAGGAACATCTTTGTTTTCTTCTTCTTCCACAAAAGAGGGAAGCTCTTCAAATAAGAGAATTAGGTCCTCTTCTTTTATTTTGGTCTTAGTCTACAGAAGGGTTTGTACGAATACAAATTCTCAACATCCTCCTGCAACAACTCCTCTTTTCTCTCCTCTGGTTCTGGCCCACGAGAAAGCTTACGATCAACAATTTCCAACTCCTCCCATGGAAACCGTTCCAGCTTTGTGTTCTCTTCCCAAAATGCCATATTTGGATCATATATGTTCCATACAACCGGTCCACCCTTAAAGAATGAGATGATATGGTACATAAAAGGCTGAGAGGGTGATATTTTTTTGCATAGGGAGTGGAGAAATTATAGCAACAAGATCTTGTGATGGAGGGGGCTGCTCAAAGCGATAATAAAAGATACATCGATGAGGAGACTCATCGACATAACATACATTGATGACACTTCAAACAATTTCAACGTCTGCCTCACAACCAACCCTGTCGGCACAACATTCACCGATGCAACCCATCGATATAACTTGCAGTGTCGACTCGCAAGATTTTATCACTTTCGATCGCCGATGAAACAGATATTGAAAAGACTTACCCCGATGTCCTAATAATTGAATCACCACTTTTAATTGTTGCCTTTGATAATATTATATTTTCCCCAAATCACTCTCCCTTGGATGTCCTCCTCAATTGAAACCTTCTCCCCTTTATATATTCCAATTTAGGGGAGAGTCACACCTCTTCATCATGTCTGCCCCTATGCAATGGTTACAGCCTTTCACAATTACCACCCTTAGAAAGAGTCACAACCCTTCATTATTTTTTTCACTCGAGATAGTCACAATATTTCGTACTTACTAGCCTTTAGAAGAGTCATAACCATTATCATTTTTTTCCTTCAAGAGAGTTACAACCTTTAATACTTACAACCTTTTTAAAGAGTTACAATTCTATCATCTTCCCATTCCTTTTTTCTTCCATTGATGCTTCCTTAATTCCTTTTGCTTATTTCTTTCTTCCTTGCTCCACGTCCCCTTTCAAATGAAATCTCCTCCCTTTTATATCTTATTTTGAGGGAGTCACAACTCTTCATTGCATATTTCTTTGCCATTCATTAAACTTAATTTATTTTTAATTATATTATATTATTATTTATATTTATACTTTAATTTTATTATCGTTATTTATTATTAAATCCTATTTCGAAAAGGTGACATTACAATCTGTATGACATTTTTTCCTACCATGTTCACAAACGGTCATGGAATGTTACATTATTTGATATCATTGTTTCTAGTAATATAACTTTTATAACTTGTATACAAGTTATAATCAAAGTTATTTGAAAATCTGAATGTATTTTAATACTTTTAAATATGTTTTATTTGATAAAGTTTGAATTACAATTACTCTACTCTAATTTCCTCTTCAATATGAAAAATTAATCCTTAACTATGTAAAAATATTACAAAGCTAAAAATAAATAAAAAATAAATAAATAATATTTATATTCAATTCAAAAGCCCTAAAAAACAATAATAAAGGAGACATGCAACATGTTCTTACTCATTATCTACTATTAACAACACTCTTCCAAATGAAAATTGTACATAGAGAACCATTTATCATTACCTAAGAATATTTAGACCATTGTTAATTGCATAATTAACATTAATGCAATTTAATATTGAATGACTAATCCTCAAGAATTTGATGTGTAACTATTACACCCCACCTTTAATTTCTTGTCTACACTAGTTTAGTTTTGTTTTACAATATTTAAGCTGATAGGCTTCCCTTGCGGGGAAGCCCGCGTACAGACTGCTCAGAATTTTCTCACGCTCGGATTTGTCTCACGACTGTAAATGGTTTTACGCTCATGGTTTTCCGATTACCATTTCGATTTTGTACGGACGGCTGGTTTTTTGCTTGTCATTTTGACGTGTCGTTTACCACACACAAAACTTTTCTCTGCGTCGTGCAAGTTCGCAAGCTTTAGAAATATAATCCCCATAACATATTCATCGCCCGCTTACGACGAGGGTTTGCAAAATTTTACACGATCGAGTTGCAATTCAGTCACAATTTTAGCGGCACTTCAATTGAGCAGGTAAGTTATGCGGAAATTCTATGGAGTTTAACGCAGTGAAGTGAAATTAGCGGTAGTTTTTGTATACAAGAAAATATCAATTTATTGTTAGTTTACTCTAGTCTTGGCAAGTATATTAGGGTTACAGGCTCGGTAAATGAATTCTATCAGCCATGGCTTTCTTTACTTGTATTAAATCTTTGATGTATTTACATCGGCTTAATAATGCAGCCTCCGTATGTATTTAGAGGCTTTTTATTTTAAAAAGCAAAACCATATATTTGAAGCAGGCTAAATTATATGTTTGATTTTTTTCTACCTTTTTAATTTTTACCATTTTTATTCCTTTCATCAGTTTAATAATTGATATTTAATGGAATATTTTAATATTTTAATTTTTTTTCTTTATCTGTTCAATTATTAATATATAAAGTAATATTTTTATTAGATATTTAAATTTTTTTACAGATTTAAAATAAGTTATTATGTTTAGTTATCCATAATGAGTTAATTTAAATATGAAATTTATTAATTTGGATAATATTTTTTAATATTTGTTTTCATATATTTGAAAAATTGTATGAGATGTTTAAAATATATTAATATTGTTATACAAAATAATTATATATTTTCACGAATCATCATAACTACTACATTTTGTTAGTTATTAATTTTGTTTTAAGTCCTTTCAAATAGTAAAATATTATAGAAATAATTGAAATAAATAATTTTTTATCTTCAAATTCAATATATTTTTTAAAAGTTTAATTATATTTTTCAAGGATTATAGGTTATTATATATTTTTTGATATGATCTTAATATTATCATTTGATCATATCTATAGAATGTTTCAAATGTACATGCACATATCTCATAATTAAAATATTGATGTAATCTCAATGTTTATTATTTCACAAAATGTGTAATACTAGTGTGACAAATAAATTATAAAAATTATAATATTTGTGGTTTCAAAACAATCTATAGAGGTAAAATTTGACTCATTTGAATTATGTCCAAACAAAGCTACCTTTGGGCCTTTTATTTATATATTTAATCTAATAATATAATACAACTCAACTTGTTAAAATTCATTAATCATTTGAAAGTGCATTGCTTTACTACTTAATATTGTATTTTCCATTTTAAAAAATTTTAAATATAAATTTCAAATAGAAAAAACACTTTTGTAATATTTGATGCTTTATACTTGTGATATATTTTTAATGATCTAAAAAAAGTATTTGAAAAATATCATTTAAATTCATTTATTATTATAGATATGTGAGAATAAAGAAAACTTATCTTTAATCTTTAAAAAATTCAAAAATTTAATTAGCATATTTTAAATTTAAATTAATTCATTATCCTTACCTTTAAATTTTAAAGATTATTTTTAATTATTTATGTAAAAAAACAACAACGTAATGTGATGATTAAATAATTTTTTTAAAATATTTAGCCAACTTTAAATAAATATCTTTATAAAAATTATTTAATACTTTTCTTTTAAATTAATGCATTATCAAATATATAAAGCTCTCACCTTTACATCTAAAGAAAATTATTAAATTACATATTAATTTTGAGTATTAAACTCCAAAACTCTAAGTAAAAATTATTTACTATTTTATTAATATTAAATTATATATTGTTTTATTGTTATGTACTTATGCTACAGGCATAAAAACTTATGGAGGCTATGTTTCTCCTTCTGACAAGCATTGGGTGTCAACAGAAATGATTTTGAAAACCGAAATAGAATTTTATAATGGGCCCCACACAGGGTAGCATGAGAGCTCAACATTGACAGAATGCCTCGAGGAGATGCAGTTATTGCAAGAGTTTACAGAAAATGGATTTGTTGAGAAGGCCTTGTAAACTTTTAAGAATAACTAGCATATAGTTTTATTGTTTAAAGGTTTAACACAACATAGATATGTTGAAATAGTTTTAGAAGCTCTCACAAAAATGCAACAAATAGGTGTCCCATGATTGCAAGACATGCAAAATTTATATTTGTTGAAAAATAATTTAGAAACTTTTGAATGAATGCAATGATTGCAAGAGTTTACAACAATTTCCAGTGACCTTCCTACCTGTGCAAAAAATACAAGGTTTGGAAGAACCGATGGACATCCTTCAACACATAATAGTAGGATGATTTTTATCACATGTTGCAATTGAAATTTTGTATTGCACATGCTATCAAGGAAGAAATATTCTAAGAATGAATTAAACCAAGACCGCTCTCCTACAACTGTTTCTCTAGTTCATAGACACATAACTAGCTATAAATCCTATCAATTGTCACATTTAATATGTTTCCCCAACTCTTGGCATTTGTGCACAAACAGTTGGCATTTATACAATGTATATATATGTCCCAAACAATGACTTATAAGATATAATCCTTAATTTATATTAAACAATCATCTTACCAATTTATATATTGTTTAAAACACATCGCATAGAATTACTCACTCCTTTGATGAAGTGAGTGGCTATGAAAATCGCTTTGTCCAATGAGTCACAAAAAATAGAATTGTACAATGAACCAAATTTTCTATAAAAAAAAATATTCATTTCGATGTCCAGTCCTTGTGGAAAATAGCATACAATGCATCTTCTTACCTTGAATATTAAGGTCACTCCACTAATTCCTTAAATTTGTACATGCTAAAGTTTGAGCACATTATAAATGCACATTTAAGAGTGTCATAGCAAGTGGTTAAGCTTCTTAAGTTTGAGGATACAGTCATTAGAATATGAATAAAAACTATGAAAGGGTCTTCAAATATTGGTGATATAGTGATCACCTTTCACTCTGTGGTTGCCTAACTATTTGTTAGTGTGACAAGGGGAAACTGTGAGAGACCACTTTTTAGTCTCTATTGAGATCTCTTTTATTCAATTACAATTGGCCATCACCTGCCATTGGACATGGCTTTCGTATTATATTTTAATCAAACAATATTACCCTTCATCTCTACTTTTGTTGTTGACACCAACATTTAGTTGTTCTCAAAAAATTTAATTTGGATAGAGTAAAGATTTATGGAAAGTGTGAGTGGAAGTACGCAGGGTCTACAGTTGTAGTCTTAATATAGTAAAATTCTTTGGAAATCATGTGAGTGGAAGTAGGTAAGATCTATAGTTGTTCTTCTAAGCTCTACAACACATTACAAATGCATGAATAATGAGTGGACATTTTATTATTTCTTGCTTGTGTAGAATCGCGGAAAACTATGGGGTCTTTTCAAAATTCCAAACTATAGATGCATAGCCTTTGGAGATACATGCATCTTTATTCCATAGAATGGACATAGGTACCAAGTGAGAAGCATTGTTATCCAAGTCTTTGTCATAGGTAGCCAACATTAAATAATTTGGTATGTGTGGCTTGATGCTAACAAAGTGGAAGTTTCTATCCTTCACAAACACTGACCACCTGCTATCATCTATTATTACACTCTCCTTTTTCACATTGCTACAAGCTGGGTAATTAGGATTGGGTTGAATTGAGAGTCAAACATTAAGGAAAATAGATTATGGTCTAAATATTAGAGCAAATATGGTATTTTTCATAAGAAGTTCAAGTTATTAAATGATAATACAAGTACGTTTTATTTATACATAATGTCAATACAATCAACTTCAAGCTTTCAGCTAAAATTCCTATACAATCCACTTCAAACTTTCAACTTTAAGATTAGACAAAAAATAATTTTCAAAACATGTATAAGTTTATATTATTATATAATTAGTTATTCATACATTTGTAATCAAATTATGTGATATTTTAATATCTCACCAATTACTACCATTCATATCTTTATCCAATTCTTTAATGCTAAAATCCAATATAAAAAACCCTAAACTTTATAATTATATTCAATTTTTCCATTGAAAAAAAAATTACAATTAACAACTAACACAAATTAAATCTAATTTATCCAAAATAATTATCACTCTATTATATATAAATTCATTTACATCTTCCTTATATTCACCTATCAGCTTTTCCCTTGCACATCCGATAGTGCAAGTGCTAGTTATACACCAGCACCTCGAGGTATGTTTCTCTCCAAAATTTACTTGTTTTCTAGTTTGTTTTGAATATGTTAACATCTTACCCATGTAATTGTAATTCTAATCTACTACTATTTTTTAATTTCACCTTAATTCAATATAAAATACAAAGATGGATAAGACACGCCACCTTTATTTTGTCCTTATCATTGGTATATTACATTTATAGGTGAGTGGCTATTTTTAATACATATTGAATATAAGCTAAAATAAGGAAGGACAAGATATTTAGAATTTAGTATTTTTAATTGAAGAGAGGGATTATATTTGTTCGGTATTAAAAGCATTATTCACATATTCTATTGATTTAGACATTCACAAAAGTCGTGCCCGTCTTACAAGGAGGATTTTTTTAGATAAAATGGAATCAACATTGATTAGCATTGAAAACAAACAAAAGACACGACCATTGTAAGAAATATAAAATTGAGCCTCCTTTACGGAGAGATATTCTTAGATTAGTAAGAATAATCAACTAAAGTGTGATGAATACTTTGAATTTTAAAGGTATTTTGACAAATTCACCCATTCCTACAAATTTAAAAAAATAAAGTTGAGTATGAATTTTGAAGAATTTTATTAGAAATTATTGTGCAATGGATTTTTATAAAAGGTGTAATTATATATATTTATTTATTAAAGTATGTATTCAGTTTTGATATATTTATTATTAGTTTAATCTTGTAATTATCATTATAGATTTGTTGTCTATCTTAGTCTAAGCTTCTTTTATTTTCTACATCATTTTACAGGTGTACAACTAATCCAATAGTTATGAATTTGTCACTCAAATTTTCAAACTTCAAATTCAAAAATTTCCTTGACTTCTACCCATTCATTTCTCATCTAAGTTTATAGTTCTAAATTATTGATGATGAACTATGATGATGAACTATACTGATGAATGAATGGGTAGAAGTCAAGGAAAATTTTGATGAATTATTGATGATGAACTATGATGATGATGAAATTTAAAACACTTTTATGCAATTTATTGATTATTCATGATGATGATGATGAACTATCAACTTAACATCTTCAAACATTCAATCAGTTATAGTTCAAAATTTTCCTTGACTTCTACCCATTCATTTCTCATCATCAACTTAAGCGATTTGTACGTCTCATCATTCTTCAAGAATTATTCACGTATGGCATACATTTAAGAAAGGATAATGATGAACTATAACTGATTGAATGTTTGAAGATGTTAAGTTGATGATCACCAAGCTGCAGAAAGTTAATGCAAGACATTAAATCAGTTAATGTATTGTATTGTCATTGATGTCAACTTGATATAATATGATTGGTTATATTCATAGTGTCAAAGACTTCAAAGAACCAGAAAGATAAAGGTTATGCTATTAGTAATGCATAAAAGTTCAGTATTCACTAAGTGACTACAAACACTGACGGGCAGTGCACCTCGACGGATAGAGAACACCGAGAGGAAAGTCACAGTGATACCCGAGCAAGCATTACCGACGAGAAGAATCAAAAGCATTACCGACAAGCATAATTACAAGCATTACTGATGAGCAGAATCATAGTGTTACCTGACGGATATACAACCCCGACGGACAAACAACCCTGATGGAGATGCCTGAGGAGAACTGAAGTGTTGACCGAAACTAACAAAGAGTTAAACACCGAAAAGAACAAAAGTTCATAAACGAAAAAAGACTTAGCTGGAAAGAGCTAAAGAAGGAGTTAACTGGTTGTTAATATTATTTTCATCGACAAGTTAAAGCCACAGATAAGAGAGAGATTTAAAGCTGTTTTATTCCAGTTGTCAAGAAGAAATCTACGGGATAAAATTGAAGTATTGTTTTAAAGCAAGATTGGCTAGAATTGCGGATCACGCCAAGAACAAGAAAGTCAAGAACTGAGAAATGGTGAAATCATGTCTATAAAGAGACAAGCTAATTCATTGTGAATTAGGGGTGAATAGAGAAGAGGATGTTGAAGATATACTGGTGAAGAACAACTTCATACATTTCTGATCAATCAAGCTAAAGAATAGAGCTATATTTCTGCGGACACCGAGCAACAGAGAAGCACAACATGACTGAGAAGAAAGAAGTGGAGAAAAGGTATTGAAAAGATACATTGATCAGAAAGGTATAATGAGCTTACAATAAATCTAAAAATTTGCAAAGTATAGTTGTATATGTGAAAAGATCATTTAATGTTTCAATTTAACCATTGGATCAGAAAGTCTCTTAATCGAGCAGGACCTAATAATTCTTTATATATCGAGATACATCCTAAGGAGTATCAAAAGGTTTGGTCATGAAGATAGCATAGAGATGCCAGATATCAAGTGACAAACTACACTGGGTTTGGATGAAAAGATAGCATAGAGATGCCAGATATCAAGTGACAAACTATTCTATTTAAATCCTCTAACAAGGTCACACCTAATAGTGTGTTTGTAACCTTTAACAAGGTTGGCTCTTCACCGAGCTCACTTCAGAAGAGTGAAAATTTGGGTTACCGGTCCCAAGTGGTTTTTCCCTTAACAGGGTTTCCACGTTAAAAATCCATGTGTCAATGTGTTTATGAGTCATTACTTTAGTGTTTTGCATTACACATAACTAATCTAGATTGATTGGTATACACTAAGTAATTTACTGTATTTCAGAAAATGAAAGACTGCTAATCGGTAAATATAGAGAATAAGGTTTAACAATGAACTCTGAGCAGTAGTTATATGTTGAGATTATTTCAAGGCATTCATCTTGTGGGACTAAAGATAACTTGAGGTTTATATTTAAGATATAAAGTTTTGTGGTTGATTTATTGGAATATTTTTGAGGCCATTGATTCACCCCCCCCCTCTCAGTTATTCTAACAATTGGTATCAGAGCTTGTGTGCTTAGAATGAAGGTTTCAAGACCTAAGCAAAAGATCACAAGATGAGCAAACGAGATGTGCCGAAGTTGAACAAGGGCAACTTTTCATCATGGCAAAGTAGGATAAGACTCCACCTATCAGGAATTGGAAATTATGTTCCTCAATACTTGGATACTGAGTATGTGTTTCCTACAGGACTTCACAATCTTGAGAGATTAAGAGAAAAACATGATAATTCTATGATGATAGAACTTGCTTCCTCACTCTCTGATGTTGAATTTGAAGATGTCAAAACCTGCACCTCTGCAAAGCAAATGTGGGACAAATTGAAACTGGTACATGGAGGAGATGCTAATGTACTAAGGGCTAAGGCAGAAAGCCTAAGAGGTAAATTTGATGACCTAAGAATGAAAGAAGGAGAAAATGTCACTCAGTACAACTGCAGAATAAAAGAGGTAGTCAATGTTATCCGAGGAGTTGGATGCATACTTGAAGAAGAGACAGTGGTAAGTAAAATCCTAAGAACCTTACTGCTTGTATATGCTATTAGAGTATCTGTTATACAAGAAATGAGAGCAGTAGAAAACAATAATGTCACTCTAGATAGTTTGGTTGGTAGACTGATTTCATTTGAGATGAATAACTTTGATAACAATGTCTTACCATCTATTGAATCTGCATCCAAATATTTTTTGAAAATAAGTAAGTCAAGTCATAAACACACTATGAGAAATGATAATGAAAGTGATAGTGATGACTAAGATCTTGATGAGATTGAAGCACTAATGGATAGAAGATTACAGAGAGGAAAATGTAAATACAAAGGTAAATTACCACTTGTATGTTTTAATTGTAAAGAGATTGGACACTTTGCTGCTAGATGTCCTAACAAAAGAAAAGATGACAGAAGTAATGACAAATCATATGAACAGAAGTTTGCTAGAAGTGATAACAGAGATTACCGAAGCAACCAAAAATCTGACAGAGGAGATACCTGAGACTACAAGGACAAAGGGAAGAAAGCTTGTTACCTGGCTAAGAACAGAGCTGGAGATACTGACACTGAATCTGATGAAGACATTAAGATGGTATTTGTAGCCATGAAGGATGATTTAGAGGAAGAAGAAAGGTATGTTGAGACTACACTCATATCTAAGGTTAGTAAGAATGATGTCTAGATTATAAATAGTGGTTGCACTCACCACATGACCGGTGATAAACAAAAGTTTGAAACTTTTGAATACTATAATTGTGGATCAGTAAAAAAGGGTAATGACACACCTTGTCCAGTTGAAGGTAAAGGAACCATAATGTTGAATAACTCGATCAAATGTGAAAATACATACTGGGTAAAATGACTTAACTATAATCTATTGAGTGTTTCACAGCTGAATAACACAGGTCACCGAGTAGCATTTGAAAATAAGAAGGCAAAGAACTTTAATGAATTAGGAAGGTTGATCAGAACTGGTGAATAGACAATAGGTAACCTATTCTATCTTGATGATATAAACACTACTTGTTTAATGGCTAGAAATGAAGACATATGGTTGTGGCATACAAGATTATGTCATGTGAATTTTGACAACATGATTAAGATAAGCAATAAAAAGAAAGTAAGAGGCTTACCAAGCATGTCAAAGCCCGAGCATATAATATGTAAGAATTGTCAAAAAGGTAAGATGACAAAGTCTAGTTTCAAGATCAAAGCCCATACATCTAATGTTATTCTAGAATTAGTCCATACTGATCTATGTGGACCCATGAGAACAAAAAGCTACTATGGTGATAGATATTTCATTCTCTTTGTTGATGATTATTCTAGAATGATGATAGTTATGTTCTTAAAAGAAAAATTAGAAGCATTCAAGATGTTTAAATGGTATAAAGCTATAGTAGAAAAATAAAGTGGTAAGGAATTGAAATGCTTAAAATCAGATAGAGGAGGAAATTTTGTTTCTGATGAATTCACTAATTTTTGCAATGAGCATGGAATTAAAAGATAGGTTTCTACACCAAGAACACCACAACAAAATAGGATTATTGAAAGAAGGAACAGATCCATTGTTGATTTTGCAAGAACGTCGATGATAGAGAAAAGCATCACTCAAACATTCTGGAAGGAAGCTGACAGTACAGTTGTCTACACATTGAACATATTACAATTGAAGAAAGACACCAAGAAGACACCCTATGAGCTATGGTATGGTTACACACCCAATGTAAGTTACTTCAGAATATTTGGAAGTCAATGTTATATTTTGAAAGATGATAGAAATGGAAAGCTTGACTCCAAAAGTGATGAAGGTATCTTTCTAGGGTATTCTACCAAGAGAAAGGCTTATAAATGTCTTAACAAGTCCTCTAACAAAATCATTGAAAGTGCAAATATCAGAATAGATGAATATGTAGATAAAAATGATGAGGAAAGCATAAAAGAGCCAGAAGACTACAATAGGTTTGTTTACATAGAAGAACCTGACACTCTACCCGAGAAATAGTGTATCACTCCCGAGCAACAAAACATTGCACTTGAGCATCAGGCTGCAAATACTGAAAATTGGGAAAATCCTCAAAATGATGTTCTGAGCGATGGAGATCAGAATGATGAACAAAGAACTGAACTGATACTTGCCAAGTATGTTAGAAGACATCATCCACAGAACCAGATCATAGGAGACATGAAGGCTGGAATGCGAACAAGAAGTAAGTCACTGAACACTAGATGTTTAATTTGTGATTTTGTACCTAAATCTATTAATACTACACTTGAAAATGAGGAATGGGTCAATGCTATGAATGAAGAAATAGAACAGATTGAGAAAAATAGAACATGGACATTAGTATCGAGACCATATGACAAGAATGTCATCGGTACCAAATGGATATTTAGAAACAAGCTGAATGAGAATGGAGAAGTCACAAGGAACAAAGCAAGGTTAGTATACAAGGGGTGTGCACAAGAAGAAGGTATTGATTATGGAGAAACCTTTGCACCTGTTGCTAGACTAGAAGGAGTAAGAATTTTAATTGCTTATGCTGCATTCAAAGGATTCAAGGTATACCAAATGGATGTCAAATCTGCATTCCTAAATGGATTACTAGAAGAAGAGGTATACATTGAACAACCAGTAGGGTTTGTTGATCGAGACAGGAGGAACATGGTATGTAGAATACACAAAGCCTTGTATGGATTAAAAAAAGTACCTAGAGCTTGGTATGAAAGACTTCACTCCTATCTCATAAGCATTGAATTTGTAAGAATAAGTGAAAATAGAAATCTATATTTAAAAGAAGATACTGATGGAAATATTCTGATTGCTGAAATAATTTTTGATGATTTCATATTTGGGGGTAATGATATGTTATATAAATATTTTGCTAATGAAATGAGCAAAGAGTTTTAGATGTCAATGTTTGGGGAGATTAAATTCTTTCTTGGTCTACAAATTCTTCAATAAGATGCAAACATATATATCACACAATCACAGGTGGGCCCGTATCGGGTTCCTAAAATGTCTATGGTGGCCTTTGCTGGTTGGTAGCTCGCAGGCTTCATGCCTCGCTGGGTTGCCTCGCAAGTCTGAATCCTCCAACAAAAAAAATAAATATATCACACAATCCAAATACATCAAGGAAGTGCTGAAGATATTTAAGATGGAAGATTCCAAACCAGTTGGAACACCTATGGAAACCGGATGCAAGCTGCCAAAAGAAGACAAATCAAATGAGGTAAATCAGACCTTGTATAGATTAATGATTGGCAAACTAATGTATGTTGTTCATACTGATGACATTAATTTTTCCATTAGTACACTTAGTGAAAAACATTGACAGACATCATCGGTACAAGCATTACCGGCGGACTACAAGCATTACCGGCAGACATCGAGCATACATGACAGATCAAAGTGTCACGCGAAAATGCTAAGTATGGAATTGACCGACGAACACTGGCAAGTGTTGCACCAACGAAGTGAACAGGACATCACCGACAGGTCAATAACATAACATGGAGATCATCACCGACAATACAAGTTTTGAGAACAAAACTGACAGAGCATAGAAAAATCATACCCGACGAATAGTTCAAGAAAGGAACACCAACGACAAAGAAAACCGACAGTCAGTTAGAAAACCTGCAAAAAGTGGATCTGAGTTTTACACGTCAGATAAAGCATTGTAATTCTATTTATAGAGTTTTAATTTGTTTTAAATCATAACTTGAGGGTCAAGCAAGCTTTATGTAAATTTTTTAAAGCATCCTAACGGATCTAAAACATATCTAACTAAAGATCAAGGTCAAGTTGTAAACCTTGGATCTAGAGTTAACTTGCGAAAGCGTGAATAAAAAATTGAGCTAAAATCTAGTATAAATAGATGTTCAATCAATTGTGAATCATGAATTCATTTTTGTTGATAGCCACAAAGAGCATCTAAGGAGTAGAAGGCAGAATTCATGCAAAGTTCAAAAATAGATCACATCAGTTATCAAGAACACACAGAGGCTACCGACGTGTAGACAAAGGTATTATTCAATCATGGAAAGATGATTAATCATACATAGGAAGATTTATTGGATTTGTTATCAGCAATTGAAGATTGCATGCATTATCAGATCAAATACTTATGTAGTTGCATTCTAACAAGTGCATCACATCTAAAATCCTTTTGTAGAAGGTGGACTTAACCGTTCTTTACAAATCTCTTAATAGAGTGCACACTTAATAGTGTTGCTAAAGATTCAAATGAAGTGGATCTTAACAGGTCTACACTATAATACTCCTAACATGGCAGGTCATCAGAAGTGACCAATTGTAAGCCTTAACCGGCCCCTTCTTATCTGTAGATAGTGAAGTCTTGTGGGTAACAATCCCCACCGCAATTTTTACTTCCTAACAGGAGTTTTTGCGATATCATATCTTCTGTCATGTGTTATCTATTTTCATGAATGTTTCTTTTATGATTACATACTAAAGAGCTTATGATATGATTTCATATACATAAAGAAAGATGAACAGTTAGATAAGATAATTTACAAACTGATGATTAAGGATTAATGGGCTAACAGAGAAAATTTTTAGAGGTACTGATTCACCCCTCCCCTCTCAATACATCATTCCAATATAATTCCAACAATTGGTATCAGAGCTAAGTCTCTTTCTTGAAAAGCTTAAAGACTTAAGAGAAAATATCAGAGCAATGGAAAAGTACAGACT
>MU226258.1:163745-191784 GCA_018584345.1 Thuja plicata | reverse complement strand
TAATTGTTATAAATGTCAAAAGAAAGGACACAAGGCATATGAATGCAGATCCAAAGTGACAAATCCAAAGAGGAAAACCTACATGGACAAGTACTGTCCTACCTGCAAGATGAATGGGCATACACATAAAGAGTGCTGGAAAAAGAACAACAAGGCCTGGAAACCAAAAGAAACTGGTAATAGTCACAAACCAACAAGAGTAGGTAACTCATATGTTTGGGACTATAACACATGGGTAAACTGCACAACATGTGGAAGGTACGGTCATATTGCTGCCAATTGTATGAGAAAGTAGACCAGAAGGTCAAGAGGTTGGACCAATCTAGGTATGGCATGTTTACATTGTCATAAGGTTGGACATGTGATAAAATATTGCAAAGACCGACTGACAGACACAAGTACACATCCCAATGGAAATACCATTGATGACATCAAGAGATTGAGAAACAAGATGTGGGTAAAAGCCACAAACACTGAAGGTGCTGGATCAAGCAATGCAAATGGTGACACCCCATCCAATGGATCCAGTGACATCACTACATCCAACTAGATTGCACAAGTAAGTATGGAACTGCATTATGATAAGTTACAATATACATTGGTTCTATTACACAAAGTTCATATTGTAATATTAGCATGAATAAATATGCAATATATTGTTATTTTCTAAACTATTGAAAAGAAACCATTGGTTATTGGGCACAATTTGCATCGGTGAACACACACAGAAAAGTTATCACTACTTACCGGAATGTATCAGTCATTACACAAGCTAAGTGTAAACTAACGGACATCCGTGAACCTTGAGTCAACAAAAGTTGTCTTTGCAACTTTACTGACAATCATCGGTGAAGTCACCAAAGCTACTAGCTACTCCGATGCTTTGCACAGACACCAAAGATGTTATGAATGTCTCTACCGATGAACTCAGTCTTTATATATACCGACGAGTTGGTAAGCATTAATGACAACTTAGGGTACAAAAAGGTTATAAAAGCCCGACGGGTAAACTCATTTTTGCACCCGCAATTTTTTAGCAGAGCAGAGCAAAGTGATTTTAGAGAAATTTGGAGAGCGACCCAGAAAGAATCAATTTGACTCAAAAGCATTCACATTCATAGGAAATCACAGAGAATCCGTAAGTAATCACATTCACCGATCACACTATTTTATTTACGAAAAGCCCTAAATTTCTGCAAACACGATGGCATCGACTTCTAGAGTTGAGAAGATTAAGGAAGATAAGAAGAAACCATTCAATCTTGTCAGCAGAGGCTCATGTGCTGAACCCAAGTTCAAGCTACATCCAGAAATTGCATCACAACCTAACAATTCTGGAGCATTCTCCAGAATCCCACCTAGGGTTTTACTGGTAGAGGATGTAAGGTCCTATATTCACTGCAAGATCTCAGAAATAGGAGATCTAGACCTAGATAATGCCTACAGGGCACTACATGATGACGTTGGAAAGCTCAAAGAAGAGCATAAACATATGGAAGTGAAGGGACTCACGAATGCACTGCATTTTCCCAAAGTTTTCAAAGCTGAATGGATAAAGATTGTTCTTAGCAGAGTTCACAACAAGACTTTATGGCTTAATAAGCCAAAACCAATAACTAAGGATGTTATTCATGCGGTTACTGGTTATCCTACAACCAATAAACCACAAGCTCACAAGCACCCATCCCTGGAAGAAGTGAAAAAACTGACTGGTGCTAAATCAGATAAAAGAGCACTAAAGGTCAACACCATTACCGATGTGGAGCTGAAGTTTGGAGCATGTGTTGTTGGATACAAAATATTCCAAGCAAGTAGAATGAATAGCATATCAAGTATTGCTATGAGCACAACATACAAGATTATCAAACAGGGAAAGAAGACGGATCTTGCAGATATCCTATTACATCAACTAGAGGAGAACATGTGCACAATAAGATCTTCAAGGACAAACACTTGTAAGTTTGGTTCCCTCATAATGTGCATATTATTTTACTTTGAAGAATACTTTCCTTCCATAGGAAAAGTTGTATGGGACACAAGCAGACCCATAACCATTCAGATAGGTGAATTCATAGAATCACTAGGAACAAATTTTGATAATGTTATGCATGAGTATTTCAAAACTATTAAGGAAATGCTACAAGCCAGAACAAGAATTCTTGAAAATCTGATAGAGGAACATAAAAAGAACATATGTTTCATGGTAGATACTGACTTCACATACATACAAGCAGTAGTACCTAGGAAGTCATGGCTTACACGGTTAGAATATGAAATCAAGGCAGGACTAGCCAAGGAGTGCATTGGGGCACTACTGAATGAGCCAGTGGACAACAAACAACTAAGATTTGGTACCTATGAAGAGGCCAAACAAAAGATTAAGAAAAATCTTGTTATTAAGAAAGCTGTAAAACAGTCAAGCAGAATGGTGAAGAATCTAAAAGAACCTGAATATATCTTATGAAGGTGAAGAAGAAAAGGAAGGTGAAGAGGAACAAGAGGGTAAGGAGGAACTCACCGAGGACCAACTATCAGTGATACAACAAAACAAAATGAATCAGAGGAAGAAAATTATGATTCACCACCTCCTCCTCCACCTAAGAAGTCAAGAACAAGGAGTCAAACAACAAAGGATGCAACTCCTTCTCCCATGGTAAAAGGAAAGGTCTATAAAAGGAAACCTGAAACACCAAAGGGAAAACAACCAGTTAGGAAACCTGTCAAAAGAAGAAAAACTTTTCAGACAAATGAGGATTTAGAGGACTCAGCTATGGATGAGCCTGACACTGCAATCAAACAAGCAAAGGAAACAACAAAGGCAACATCAACCACTGAAAATATTGATGAAATATGTAAGTACATTTTTGAAGCATCATCTATTGGACATCCTAAGATTAGGAAATGGTTGAGATGGGATTCATTAGAACAGAATAAGATTGAATATGCAATAATAGCCAAAATGTGCAGACACTATTATGTCCCACTTCAGTTCACTACACATGATGTACCTCAAGAATTGTTGATTAGACTATCTTCTAGGTTCACATTTTCACTACATGAGGAGAAGAGGATAAGAGAAAGAGTACTTGTCTCTCTTATGCCTCCTAAATCAAAAAGGGAAGAAATAAATGAATTAATGGAGAAATATGAGAAAAACTTCTTACCCAAAATGAGAGCCTACAAATTTCTGGAAGAAAAGTTTATAGAACTGGAACAAGAAGCTCATGAAAAATGGAGCAAGATACTCAATCCTGCTGAGGAAAGTAGTTATGAGAAGGAAACTGTCAATCAGAGAGATAACTCAACAGCTGAGTTAGATAGTGAAGAAGTTCAAATAACCGGCCAGAAATAGGTTTATATTATAGATGAAGAATGGCCTAACGACAGTGAGGAAAATCAAGTACCAGCAAGTCCCACCCATATCAGCTTAGAGGATGAAGAAGTTACCAAAGAAGAGTTAACGATAAAAGGTAACTTAGATGATGATATAAATGATGAATCGGTTAGACAACATTGTCAATACCACTATAGGACAAGACCCTGCAGTTGAAGTACAAAAGGATGAAGACATAAATATTGCAAAGGGCAATACCGACGGACATGATATAGTTATTGACACTGCAATAGTCAATACACCGACAAACATGAATATATTAATAGATGCTATTGATATTCAGTCAAGTCAGGATAAATCATCTAAGAAAGATGATGATATACCCAAGGATATGGGTACCAATGAAAACAAAGATGCATCCAACACTCACAAGGATACAAATACCGAAATGAAGGATGTAACCGACAACTAGCAAGAAGTGTCAAATGAACAAAACAAAGAGGCAGATAAAAAAGCTAAGAATACATTGAGAAAGGTTGAAGAAAAAGATAAAAGTGAAGGAGTCAAGCAGGATGAAGGCACAAAAATCAAGGAAGATATATTGTTGATACACCTAAGGCAAATGAGGAGACGTCTTCACCAAACCAGCCAGTGGACTCAGAACATATACAAAAGGATGCTTCATCTTCTCGACCCTCTCCTACCAAATCCACCCAATCTCAAGCTTTACAAATGGTAGTACATCAATTTGCCACCCAGCCAAAGAAGAAGAAGAAGAAAGCAATGAAGAAAGAGATCTTGGATGTTACATTGGATGAAGTAATAGAAGTCCCAAACTGGGATATTACTACTTTGGATAGTGATAAACTTCAAGAGTTTGGAGTGCTATGTCAAAGGAAAGTCATTCAGAAGAAAATGATATAGGAACACAGGGAAACAATGGCACTTGAAAAAGAAAGAGACATACTACAAAAACTTGTTTCTAAGGTGAAACTTGAGCAAAATGCTACAGTTAAGGAACAAATAGTTGTTCTTACCGACGTAATCACATACCAAAATATAGATGCAAAACAAGCTATGGAAGAACAAGCGGAGAAGTATCAATACAAGTTAATTGATAAGATCAGCCAAGAAGTGGCATTGAACAAAGTAAAGCTCTCTGAACTAACTGATCAATTAGAGCCAGTGATTGTTGAGGCAATTACCTTAGTTTAAAAGATGTGTACGCTTGAAAATTTTACAATGGAAAATAGTGACAAGTTAGCAGAGATAGATTCTAATGTCACAACAAGTGCACAAAGCCTAACCTCAAATGCAGATAGTATCAAGGTGCATCATGACAAGGTCATTGAGGCTAACAGGATAAGACAAGAGATTTGGGATGCTGAAACACAACTAAGAGGTGAGATTACAGAGCTACAAACACACATATTGCCTAACCTTACTATTCTACAGTAGCATATTTCTGAAGCAAGAAACCTTATTGCAACCCCTGAGATGTCTGTAGTAGACAACATCTATGATATACATGTAAGAATATCACTTGAGCAAATGGCTCTAGAAATGCTGAAGGAAAAATGGGAAAAGATGATGGAGGAGATCAAGTCCTCACATTCCCATCTTTTTGACAAGCTATAAGTACCTTTGTGTTTATTATCAAAAAAGGAGGAATAGAAAGGAATTGTATATTGTATGTACAGGAGGAACAGATATGTAAAAATAGCTATGTACAATATATCAAATAAAAGGGGAAAATAAAAGTACATAAGGATATGTATATATACTTACACTTACCGACATATACATAGGGGGAGTCATTCAAATGACTAAGGAAGGATTATGCACAAGTGTACATACTAATACATTTAGTATGTTGCACATATCATGTTTTTGATACTAATGTCAAAGGGGGGGATTGATGACATTAAATTTTCCATCAGTACACTTAGTGAAAAACATTGACAGATATCATTGGTACAAGCATTATCGGCAGACAGTGAGCATACCTGACAGATCAAAGTGTCACGCAAAAATGCTAAGTATGGAATTGACTGACGAACACTGGCAAGTGTTGCACCGACGAAGTGAACATGACATCACCGACGGGTCAATAACATAACATGGAGATCATCACCGACGATACAAGTTTTGAGAACAAAATAGACAAAGCACAGAAAAAGCATACCTGATGAACAGTTCAAGAAAGGAACACCGACGGCAAAGAAAACCGACTGTCAGAACTGACAGTCAGTTAGAAAACCCGCAAAAAGTGGATTTGAGTTTTACATGTCAAATAAAGCATTGTAATTATATTTATAGAGTTTTAATTTGTTTTAAATCATAACTTGAGGGTTGAGCAAGCTTTATGTAAATGTTTTAAAGCATCCTAACAGATCTAAAACATATCTAACTAAAGATCAAGGTCAAGTTGTAAACCTTGGATCTAGAGTTAACTTGCGAAAGCGTGAATCAAGAATTGAGCTAAAATATAGTATAAATAGATGTTCAATCAATTGTGAATCATGAATTCATTGTTGTTGATAGCCACGAAGAGCATCTAAGGAGTAGAAGGAAGATTTCATGCAAAGTTCAGAAATAGATCACATCAGTTATCAAGAACACACAGAGGCTACCGACGTGTAGACAAAGGTATTATTCAATCATGGAAAGATGATTAATCATACATAGGAAGCTTTATTGGATCTATTATCAGCAATTGAAGATTTCATACATCATCAGATCAAAGACTTATGTAGTTTCATTCTAACAAGTGCATCACATCTAAAATCCTTTTGTAGAAGGTAGACTTAACCATTCTTTACAAATCTCTTAACAGAGTGCACACTTAACAGTGTTACTAAAGCTTCAAACGAAGTAGATCTTAATAGGTCTCCAATGTAATACTCCTAACAGGGTAGGTCATCAGAAGTGACCAATTGTAAGTCTTAACCGGCCCCTTCTTATCTGCAGATAGTTAAGTCTTGTGGGTAACAATCCCCACCACAGTTTTTACTTCCTAACAAGAGTTTTCTGCAATATCATATCTTGTTTCATGTGTTATCTATTTTCATAAATGTTTATTTTATGATTACATACTAAAGAAATTATGATATGATTGCATATACATAAAGAAAGATGAACAGTTAGATAAGATAATTTACAAACTGATGATTAAGGGTTAATGGGCTAACATAGAAAAGTTTTAGAGGTACTGATTCACCCCTCCCCTCTCAGTACATCATTCCAATATAATTTCAACACATACTAGACCAAATATAGCACATGCAGTTGGAATAGTTGCAAGATTCTCTACTAATCCCAAAGAATCACACACGACTACTGTCAAGAGAATTCTAAGATATCTAAAGAACACCGGGGACTATGGCTTATGGTATATAAGAGAAGGCAAATTTGAGCTTCAAGTCTATATAGATGCTGATTGGGATGGAAACTTAGATGAAAGAAAGAGCACAATTGGAGGAGAATTCTTCCTGGGTGACAGACTTGTCACATGGATAAGAAAGAAGCAAGGATGCATCTCACAATCTACTACAGAAATAGAATATGTGGCTGCTGCTGCAAACTGCTCTAACATTGCATGGATCAAACAATTATTGGAAGGTATGAATAAGAAAATTCTTGAACCATTGATTATCTACTGTGAAAATACTAGTGTAATAAACATTTCTAATAATCCTGTCATGCATGCTAAGACTAAGCATATTGTAATCAAGTATCATTACTTAAGAGAACAAGCGCAAGAGAAAGAAGTGATACTAGAATATGTTCAATCAAAGGAACATTTAGCTGACATATTCACAAAGCCATTGCCTAAAGATATATTTGAGTACCTGAGAAAGAGACTAAGGGTCTAACCATTGTCTATTGGTCAGTAAGCTGACTAGGAGGCTGCATCAACCTACACAAAATCAGAAGATCATTCATGTTGATGCAAGAAAACAAATGAGCTACAAAGATACATCAGTACATAGAAAGGTACATATCTGCACCAAACACCAGTCACTGTATTGCTGATGGATAGGGAAATTCAAGGAGTATATTATAAAAAGGTGAAAGAATATAACTTTGGCATGATCAATGTTTACTTTGGAATTGTTGTCAAAGGGAGAGAATGTCAAGATGGGAGAGAGTATCCTAAGAATATCCAGAGGGACAGATTACATATGATTTATATCCATCATGACTATCATAAGGGAAAGATGTCTTAAGATGACTTGAGAGAGATTTAACCTATAAGGGATAGAATATCAAAAGGGAGAGAAGTATCATGAGGAAGAAATGACTTAATAGAGAAAGTACTCTATATTTTTGTCAAAGGAAAAAGAGATGATAAAGGAGAGGAACAGTCAAACGGAGAGACAACATCAGGAAAAGACAGAATCAAAAGTTGCTACGTCTATCTAGTAAAGGGATTGAAGATTAAAGAAGCACTTTACAAGAAACAAATCTAAGCTATATGAGGTTACTGAGAGCCACACATTTGTATTGGTTATAGAAAAATAAATTGGTAGATTGGTGAACTACAACTGATATATTTCATATTGTATTAGTGATAATATAGTGTGATAATGTAGTGTGTTGCCATCAATGCCAAAGGGAGAGATTGATGAACTATAACTGATTGAATGTTTGAAGATGTTAAGTTGATGATCACTAAGCTGCAGAAAGCTAATGCAAGACATTAAATTAGTTAATGTATTGTATTGTCATTTATGTCAACTTGATATAATCTGATTGGTTATATTCACAGTGTCAAAGACTTAAAAGAACCAGAAAGATAAAGGTTATGCTATCAATAATGCATAAAAGTTCAGTATTCACTAAGTGACTACAAACACCGATGGGCAGTGCACCCCGATGGATAGAGAACCCTGAGAGGAAAGTCACGATGATACCCAAGAAAGCATTACCGATGAGTAGAATCACAAGCATTACAAACGAGAAGAATCAAAAGCATTGTCGACGAGAAGAATCACAGTGTTACCCGACAGACCCCAACCCCAACGGATAGACAACCTTGACGAAGATGACCGAATAGAACTGAAGTGTTGACCGAAGCTAACAAAGAGTTAAACATCAAAAAGAACTAAAGTTCAAAAATGACAAAAGACTTAGCTGGCAAGAGAGAAAGGAGTTAACTGGTTGTTAATATTATTTTCGTCAACAAGTTAAATCTAGAGATAAGTGAGAGATTTAAAGTTATTTTATTCCAGTTGTCAAGAAGAAATCTACGGGATAAAACTGAAGTATAGTTTTAAATAAAGATTGGCTAGAATTGCGGATCACGCCAAGACCAAGAAAGTTAAGAACTGAGAAATGGTGGAATTATGTCTATAAAGAGACAAGCTAATTCATTGTGAATTAGGGGTGAATAGAGAAGAGGATGTTGAAGGTATACTGGTGAAGAACAACTTCATACAGTCCTGATCAATCAAGCTAAAGAACAGAGCTATATTGCTATGGACACTGAGCAACAAAGAAGCACATCATCACCGAGTAGAAAGAAGTGGAGCAAAGGTATTGAAAAGATACATTGATTAGATAGGTATTATGAGCTTACAATATATCTAAAAATCTGCAAAGTATAGTTGTATATGTGAATAGATCATTTATTTTTTTAATTTAACCATTGGATCAGAAAGTCTCTTAACCGAGCAGGACTTAATAATCCTTTATATATTGAGATACATCCTAAGGATTATCAAAAGGTTTGGTCATGAAGATATCATATAGATGCTAGATATCAAGTGACAAACTACACTGGGTTGGTCATAAAGATAGCATAGAGATGCCAGATATCAAGTGACAAACTATTCTATTTAAGTCCTCTAACAAGGTCACACCTAACAATGTGTTTGTAACCTTTAATAGGGTTGGCTCTTCACCGAGATCACTTTAGAAGTTTGAAAATTTTGGGTTACTGGTCCCAAGTGGTTTTTCCCTTAACAGGGTTTCCACGTTAAAAATTCATGTGTCAATGTGTTTATGAGTCATTACTTTAGTGTTTTGCATTACACATAACTAATCTGGATTGATCGGTATACACTAAGTAATTTACTGTATTTTGGTAAATGAAATACTACTGATCGGTAAAGATAGAGAATAAGGTTTAACAATGAACTCCGAGCAGTAGTTATTTGTTGAGATTATTTCAAGGCATTCATCTTGTGGGACTAAAGATAACTTGAGGTTTATATTTAAGATATAAAGTTTTGTGGTTGATTTCTTGGAATATTTTAGAGGCCGCTGATTCACCTCCCCCCCCCCTCTCAGTTATTCTAACAGATAAAAATCATTTTGATGATTTAAAATGAATATTTATCTACATATTTATTATAATGACATTTACACTGTTGAGATTTAATATCCTTGATATTTCACATGCAGTTTTGTGGTTGATATATGTGAACATGTTTCATTGTGAATGGTAACAATCCTTCAAAGGTACCTTTTAATACCACTTCTTCCAAATTTTAGAAAAGGAAAATAAAGTAGAATTGAATGAAACAAATCCAAAAGAAAAATCATGTAGACTACTAGATCATTCTCATGATTGTATGCCATTTCTATATGCCTCACCTTGATCTATAAACTAAACCCATTATGTTGTAGAATATTTCTCATCTATATACTATTATATCAATTTTTTGGCCTTGAGACATCTAAAATTTAATCCACAGGCAAACTTATCCATCTTACTTGGGAACAAATATATATACCTTTATTTATTGCATTTAATTTCTTCACTATATTATTTGAGAATATACTTGTCCTTAGATTACTAAAGTATTAATATAGGTTAATTTGTTGTCATATATTTGCATCTTATCGGATTACCCTAGATTAAACTTAGTCCAATATTATGATCCCTTACACATTTTTTGGTGAGCCACATTGCTCCGCAATTTATCCTTCATCTAGAGTTTGTCGTCCATATTAGGATTTTCAAATCTAATAAAATTTTGAGGTATCATCTAATTCTAGGGTTACACAAATTGGGTAAGAGAAGAGATATAAAATTCATAATAGGGCACAATATGGATGAAAGAATAAAAAATGTGTCAACATGAAGAGGGATGGTAAGTTCCTAGTAATTTGCAACATCCTTAGGTTTTGAGAATTTAAAAGAGGTTTTAAAAAATATAGCGAATGACAACAAATAGAGGAAGGAACATGAAAAAACATAATATAAATAAGAAATGAGAAAATAGCACATCACATCAAATGATGAATCTCTAATACTTCATGGCATAATAACTTATCACATGGATAAGAGACTTTATTCACAATAAGGATATTATAATTATAAATTAGGGCTCAAGAAAAGACACACACATAAATTTAGGACAATACTCATCTATCACAATATTATCACTAGAGAAAGACACACTAGAAAAATCATTCACCTTAGCTCAAAGAGTAAATCATTCAATGTTGCCTTGGGCGCCCTTGACCCATGGAGTGAATTTTTCAGCACCAAGACTGAATTTGGGACCCTCGGATCTTGTATCTTCTTCTTGCCAAATATTAACTACTTTTGAGATGCCAATGGGTCCCCAAGCACAACTGACTAGGAATATGGTACCCTAGGTGCCCTTGACTAGGACTATGGTGCCCCAAGCACCCTAAACCAGGCTTTTAGTGTTGAATTTTTGAGTAAAACTATGTCTCTATCTTCTTATGAACTTTTATATCTTCAATCTTCATCAGAATCATATAGTTGGATTTTAATCTACACACAAGAGGAGAGAAGTGGTGTTTAACATTGTATAGGGGATTTCTTTAGTCAAACCCCGAGTTGGGACTCAACCCTACAATGACAATAAATTGAAATATAAATATGAATCAAATGCTTGAATATAAATGCTTAATTGAAATTTTTATACCTTCAATTAATGATGTAGTATTCTTAGGATAAGTCCTCCATGTGCTGACGCAATAACATGATAAATCATCATGAAATCATAATTAAAACATAATTGAAGATGCCTTGATTTAGTTTGTTGCTCCTTGAATTAGATTTGTTCTTGAAGATGAATATTTTCTCTTGAATTGGAATGCAAATGATGTCTTGCATTGATGCGATGTGATATTATGTGTTTTGAAATGAATTGAGAGGGATGCATTATATAGGGATTTTGAAGTGAAATCACCTTTTGAAAAACTTAGAATTATAATATTTTTTGCATTGCGGATAGTTTTTGAAAGGGAAAGACTAATATAATATCCTCCCAAACTTTTGACAAAAAAATGGGTCTACATTGCTTCAAGTGACATATACCCAACTAAATTGGGTCAAATTATAGGGATGTGAGATAATAGGGTGTACATTCTTGAAATTCATTTATGTGGAAATATATAATGTTTAAGTGCGACAAATGTGTCTTGAGATTGGGAAACATGTCTTGATATTTTAAATGGGGTAATATTTATAAATTAAAATGATAAAAGATAAATGGCATGCCTAGAATTAAGGGCCCAAGTAAGAAATTATTAATGTATTAAAGTGGAATATGACACATAATATTAATATAAATATTGATTTAAATCAATCAAGGTCCTATAGTGCATATAGGAATGAGGAATACTAAAATGAAAGATAGGAGAGTGTAAAATTGAACACTCTAATTAAAGGCATGCAATTTATGATGCTACATTTATCCCCCACTTTAGTAGAATGTGATCTTATGATCATACTCAAGGTAAAGTAGAAATAAAGAGACAAAGAATCTAAGAGCAAGAAAAGTTAGGGATAGGATAACACAAAGGCATGATCAAGATCTCAAGCATAAGATTATATAAATCCATGCAAGTAACCTTTCAGATATACACAAAGAAACAAGTAGATATGGGGATGAAAAATGCAATTTTTGTTATAGAGTGGTTATGAGATCACATTGTTCATAACATGCCATATAGCTCAAGAGAGTTCAAGTAACATTTGGTTTCTTGATAGCAGTTGTAGTAATCACATGTCATGAAATAAAGAATTGTTTGAGAATTTGGATACTTCAATTAAATTTTTTAAATTGGGTAATGATGATATTGTTGAAGTCATGGGAAAAGGTGCAATTAATGTAATAACAACTTATTCAAAAGGGCTATAAAGTTGCTTTTGAGAATAATGTATGCACTATATTTGATATTTCTCCTAGTAACATGGTAATTGCAAAGGTTGAAATGACAAACAAAATAATGTTCTCACTTCACATGAAAGGTGAAATGGTGGAGGAGATTGGACCAAGTTTCAAAGCACCAAGTCAAGTTCAAGCATGGAAATGACATTTGAGGCATGGTCATCTAAAATTTAAACGATTATGTTTGTTACAAAGGAAGAACATGGTAAGGGGTTTACCCCCTATTGAAGCACCATCGAGTTCATGTGAAAGCAGTATTTCGGCTAAGCATCATAGAGAATTGTTTCCAAAGGGGATGTCATATAGATCTTTGGAACCTTTAGAAATTTTGGATGTGTGTGTGTGTGTGTGTGTGTGTTGTCCAATGAAAACACCTTCATTAGGGGGAGAATTTATTTTCCAAGGTCTTCATTGATGATTTTAGTAGAACAATATGAGTTTATTTTCTTAAATATAAATCTGAAATTTTTAGAAAGTTCAAGGAGTTCAAAACATTGGTTAAGAAACAGAGTGGCCTATCCACGAAGGTATTAAGATTAGATAGAGGAGGAGAAAACAAGTCAAATGATTTTTTGGATTATTGTAGGCACCATAGAACAAGGAGATAACACACCAATGAAAGATGAGAAAGGAGAATCTTCAAGTCGACAAGTAATGACTCAAATCCTACACTTGCATCATTGAGATCAAGGCTTAAGAGCAAGAAAACTAAAAGTTTGCAAGATATTTATGGACAAGAGGATATGATAGATTTGCAATCAAAATTTTCTTTATTTTCCCAAGATCCTATATATTTTGAAGATGGAAATGAAGAATAACAATGGATTAATGCAATGAATGATAAAATGGAATCTATTGAGAAAAATAATACATGGGAACTAGCTAATTTGCCTAAGAATAAAGAATGCATATGTGTAAAATGGGTTTATAAAACTAAGCATAAGGAAAATGGAGAAGTTGAAAAATATAAGGCAAGATTAGTATCTAAAGGGTTTGCACAAGGATATGGAGTTGATTATAATGAAACATTTTTACCCCTAACTAGACTTGATACTGTTAGAATGATACTAGCTATTGCAACTCAAAATAATTGGAAAGTTTATCAAATGGATGTTAAATAAACTTTCGTGAATGAATATTTGGAAGAAGAAGTCTATGTGAAACAACTGCTAGGTTATAAAATAAAATTATATGAAGACAAGATTCACAAGTTGAATAAGACTCTTTATGGATTGAATCAAGCACCAAGTGCATGGTACAACATGATAGATTCATACACGATAAATAATAGATTCAACATAAGCAGTAGTGAGACGACGCTATACACCAAAGTCAATGAGCAAGGTCATATTTTAATTGTTTACTTATATGTTGATGATTTGATCTTTACAAGTAATCTTTCTATTAACATGTTTAAATCGGCAATGAAGGAGGAATTTGAGATGACAAATCTTGGTTTGATGAAATATTTTCTTGGCATTGAAATTACACAAAATGACAAGGGTATTTTTTATTTGTCAAAGTAAATATGTAAAAGATGTTTTGAGAATGTTTACAATGATCAACTACACAACAATTTCCACACCTATGGCAATATGTACAAAACTAAGTAGAGAAGATAAAGAGATAGACTTTGATTCAACTATATTCTAAAAATTAGTCGATAGTTTGATGTATCTCACTACAACTAGAATGGATATTATGTATGGAGTAGGTCTAATTTCTAGATTCATGGATTCACTTAAGAATTCACATTGGCAAGCTAGAAAAAGGATAGTAAGGTACATTGCATGCACTATGAATTATGGCATAATGTATTCTAGTTGAGATGGTTTTTAGTTGGTTGGATACACCATTAGTGACTTTGCAGGGAGTATTGATGATATAAAAAGTACATCTAAATATGCATTTGATCTTAGAACAGGTATTGTAGCATGGGCACCAAAGAAGCAACCTATTATGACTATCTCATCAGTTGAAGCAGAGTATGTAGCGAGTACATCATCATCGTATCAAGCAATATGGATGCGAAGAGTTTTGAAGGATCTAATGCATAATAAAAAAGAATCTACTAGTACAATTTATTGTGACAATAAGTCCACCATTGCACTTTCAAGGAATCATATTTTCACAAGAGGACAAAGCATATTGATACTAGATATCACTTCATTCGAGAGTTGGTAAAAATGAAGAGATCATCCTACAAAATCGCAGATCGAAGGAGAAATTTACAGATATATTTACAAAGGCATTGGCATAAGAGCAATTAGAATATTTAAGAGATAATATGAATATTGTAAATTTTGATGTAATTAGTTGTAAAAATTAGGGGGACCAACCAACAAACGAAGACTGTCAACGATGTAGTTAACTTGGAAACTTCTCGCCTCCTTTATAAACACTTCTTCCACCGACTTCCACTTTCTTCAAACCTTTTATGCATGTATTTTGGACTCCAATAATTTTTAGAGAATTCATTAGCCCTCCCTAAAGAGGCAGATGTAACAAAGTTTTTTGACAAGCAATGTAAATCAGTTTTAGTTTGTTGTATTACTTCTTCTCATTTTTGTTTTTTTGTTGAATAGGGTTTTTTGTTCACCCTTTTTTCCCCTTTGTTAGATCAATAAATATAATCTTGATCTACCTATTTATCCGTATTAAATTCAGAGAATCTAAAGTTGATTAACACACAGATTTAATTAATTTTTTTCACATAGTTCAGTCGTCGTCGGAGTTTATTCAAGTAACTTGCAGAGCATCAGATGGAGTAGAATCAAATGTGAATGCAAGCTTCTTTTGTGAGGAACATATTGGTGCCAAATCAATCATCCAAATTAGTGGAGATCATGATTGCCCGCATAATTTGGTGAGTGCAATCATCTATGTCCTCATAAAAAGTCTCGCTTAGAGCACTTCGACAGTTTCCACCATCTTACAACTAAATTATCTCTTAGAAATTCCGTATCTGACAAATTTGTGTGTCAAATCAGATTATAATCTATGCCTCTTATCAATGCTGCAAGTTGCGACCCACAAAATAAAATACTTATATTTCATGTGGTGACTTTGTGGGGTTCCAATCGGGTTTTGAGTCATCATGGTGGAACCAAGTCTGATGGGGGCACATTTGCAGGCGGGGGGAGTTGAATTTTGTTAGACTATGCTGCCTGAAAACAATTGCAATTCATGATGGTGGGCATCTGAAAAGTGTGATGGGGATATCTGATCTTACCAAGCTAGTGGAATATAAGTTAGGGTGGTCTTGGTGTTCACATGGCCTAGTGGAATGGAGTCTATGTGATGGTATATATGACCAGTGTTTAGTGTTTGAATGATAAGGAGGTGCAATGTGTATACTAATATGTTGAAAAGTATGTAAATCTAAATATAAATAAATGTATATTTTGGGGGATGTGACATTTGCAAAATGTTTATACAATTTTAAAATTAATTGCCTGAAAAATATTTGTTGTAGGTTGTCGAGATACTTGTGTGGTCTTTCATGTTGTGTTTATCAAGATGGCTTTCTATGGTATCTACATATGAAAAGGTAGGGGTTTTATAATTCAAATTTCAATGCCTATAAAGATACAAGGTACAAAACCTATGGCAAAGATAATGATTTTAGTAATCTATATTATTGTCTTGCTAACTTAAACTTGACAAAATTTTGCTCAAAAAATAAGTATTAATATTAGTTGTAAATCTCTTGTAATAGAATATGTCTCGAATACATTATTTGTTGTCATTTAAAAAAACTTTATTTGCATATCTTATTTAATAATATTGTAAAATAAAAAAATTAATATTTAAAAATTTTGTGTGTGGTTATAGTTAGAAGTTCTCTATATCCAAGCAATGAACAAAATACAATTAATTGCAACTTGAAATACTGATATGAAAATACACTTTATAGAAATATGATCAAAAAGATTTTCCAACTTAAGATCATCATTGTAAAAAAGTGCTAAATTTTGTTACATCACAAACCACAAATGTGAAAAATTCTTATAGCTAAATATTAAACATAAATGTTTTCAAACATTGATCCACTAGTCTCTAAGTACTTTCAAGTCACAACCATACATTTTATTCACTTGTTTCATGCAAATTTACTACTACTAATTGTTGAATATCCTCTAATGTTCTTTTAATTTTTAGACAATTTTAAAAAGTGCAATTTAAAGATTTTCGAGTGCAAGAGAATCATAGAGATTTATGGCCTCATATGTAATGTTAACCATTAACTAAAGCAACAAAGACTATCATATAGAATATCTATACATTCGTCTACACAATATCTACAACAACATAGTTTCTCAAGATCGAGGCATTTAAGCTAAGATATATCCAAACATTATCGCTCAAATTATTTGGCATTTCCTTAGAAAAGACAAAAATATGCATTTGGATTATCAATTATTATTTGACATGTCTAATGACAAACCAAAAATATGCTCCAAATAAAAAGAGCTTACTTTAATGTGTACTACTCAAATCTTCAAACCATTAACAAGCAAATTATTTTGGAGCTTATGCTTTGCATAATGAATGACATAATGGAAAATCATCACTACCAAGTATTTATTGAAGCTTAACATAAAAGGTTGTAAAATCCTAAAGAGATTTCATTAAATGCTAAAGCACTATCTATTAATATAGGATTAAATTAAAATCGTCATAGAAAGTGAAGCATATAATAAAAATAAATCTTCATAACTTAAAATGAGAATTAATAATCTAATTAAAATAATAAAGTACTTAATAAATTTGCGCTACTTCTAGAGAATTTGGAAAACATGCGAGAAATTTGTACTACTTTTGGCATTTTTGGTGCTTATAGCTCGACCACTATTTTTTTAGTTGTAAAAATGCATATATTAATAGAGAAAGAATTTAGAGTAAATATGCCTTTTAAGGCATATGACTATAGGAAAAACTTACGCTACTTTTGACAATTCTTGTGTAGCCCAGCTACTATTGATGTTGTTTTCAGCTTTAAATACAATTAAAAATCTAATTTTACTGAAAACACAGAGATTGATGTTGATTTTTTTAGGAATAAGGTGTCTCAACCTTGTATATTTCCTTACATTTGATATTATTTGTTTTATAATTAATTGTTTGCAAATAATGTATTTAAGTTTGATATTTGTTCTGTCATTTAGTTGAGTGGACATGTGTTTTCACTCCACTTGGAAGATGACAAGGATGATCAAACTTGGTCTAGGTGGATCTAGGCATCCCTTTTCTGTAGTAGAGGTTATTTGCCAAATGTCGGCACTTTGGACAATGTGTAAGGTAAATATGACTGAAATGGTTATGATGGATTCCTATGACGGTCTTTAATATTTGTAAGAGCTAATTGTGAAAGATTCGATGATGGGTGAAGATATGCAAGACATGTGGCAACTAATCATGTTGAGTAATGTACACTCTTATGCAACCGTGGGGTTCGGGGGCATCAACCCAAAAAAAAATTTTGGGTTCCTATTTTCTCAGAGAATGGTAAAACCCTAATACGGCTTCCTTTTGGAAGTTGCCCTAAAAAGGGAAGCGCATGATATAAGCATTTTTAGGGTTGCGAATAAGAAGAGAAGTAAGTGTATTGTTGGAATATTTTTTTTATGCTGCTGGATTTGTCTTCAAGTGTCAATTATCTCCTGGAAGAACTTGCATTACAAGTGTATTGTAAACAGTAATAGTTTTGATTAATACATTGTGCAGGTTTTGGAGTGCTGGGGTTTTTTATCGAAAGGTTTTCCCCAGGTGTAAATCATTGTGTCATTCTCATTTTTCTATGCATGCATGTTATTGTATTATCATTATGTAATTGATAAGGGTTAAATCTCAAATCCTCTTCTCGGGAGTTTAGCGTAGGGAACTATTTTCTGCACACTTAGTTTCCTTTCAGATTTGTTAAATACTTAAGTAAGATTGGGAGATCAGTGTAAGGAAGCAAGTTGGTTGAAATCTATTAGTATTATCAGGTCCAAGATTACTGAGAGGGGGGGTGAATCAGCAATCTATCAATTCTAAATTTATACTAACCACTCAACCACTTACATCAATAAACATTCATTGCATGAAAAATTAAGCAATAAGAATAAACATCCACAATCATGCAACACAATAACACCAAATTTTTTCTCGTGGAAAATAAACTGGGAAAAACCACGTGTCGGGATGACACCCACTAAATTTTGCACTCTTCTGAAGTCCACCTAGTTAAGAGCTTAGCCCTGTTAAAAGCTTACAATAATGACCAGTTAAGAGCAAGACCCTGTTAAGAGTCACCCGGTCAAGGGGTTTACCTCTAGCCCTATTAGGAATAATATGGTTAAAGGATTTCAAACCCTAATTAAAGAGTCACCCTATTAAAGGATTTACAATTCACACCTATTAGGATCTACCTAGTTAAGGGATTTAGCTTTATGATACTATTAGGAATCAACAAGTAAATGATCTAAGAAAATAACACTTCCTTTGCTAATATAGATCCAGTTCGAGCTCAATCTTTGGTACAAATGCATACACACTTCTCTTTTCTTCTTCTTCTCGATCACACCTCTGCATCCATGATCTACACTTGTATATTTCATCATTTTGCATATTTATACAATACAAGTTCATTAAGGCAATTAACTGCCTTACAAAATGTTTTAAAATATTTCCCACTCAATGAGAAACCCCTAAAACATATTAAAAATCTAGAACACTTTCTAACAAACTCAGGTCGGCCTTCTAATTCATCGCACATCGATTTGAGAAATAAAATTTAAGCCAAAATACATTCTTCAATGTTCTTGCACAACCTCTAATAAATCTGATCACAAATTATCACAAACATGCCAACTCATCGGGTCAGCCCCCTTATCTTGGCTTCTTTTTTAATCAAAAACATGCCAACTCATCAAACCTCATTGATCAACAACATCATCACGATCCTTCAAACACATAAACACTCATCGCAACATGGTGCATCATCACCGATCAAGGTTCTGACTGAATGTTCTAAAGAACACCTTTAACTCTTTGTTGAAAAATCTTTTGTCACTTGAAACTTTGCCTTTCGATCATCAAAACATGATGCAGTCTCAACCAAATCCTCACGTCATATCCAAGATACACATTTATGACCACAACATCTGAATCCAAACACTGTTGACAAAATAATCAAATCATTATTCTTGTTCTTCCTGTTATCCCGTCAATCGTCAATCAATCATAACTCACTCAATAAATAATATAAATCTTTGCGGTCATAGATATAGCATCTAGATATGTCACTCAGTCTTCTTGTATGATTGCACACTCAAATTATCTCTACATTAGCATAGTAGTTACACAGTCAACCAACAATCACTAAGTTGACATTAATGACAACATCATAACTAATTAACCTATCATCAGTTCAGCATCAAAATCACACACTACTTCAGCCAACAATATCCCCCTTTGGCATTGATGGCAACACCAAAAATAACAAGTAATCATCTAGTTTCTCTATTTATTAAAAAAAAATGCTCCCCCTTAACTGATACATTTTTTATGTTCTCTGATCTCGATCTCAGGTTCTCTCTTAGTCATCTCCGCTTAACTACTTCACCTCTTGTTCATCTCCCTAGCATTTAATCTTCTTTTCTATTCTCCCCCTTTTACAAAAATGTCAAAGGTGCAATAAGACCAATACATCATCTCTTGCAACTATCTTCTTCTCTGTCCGACTGCTCCCCCTAAGGACTAGTCTCCTAATCACCAATCCACAGTGAAATATATGGCAATAAGCTCACTAGATTGATGTACCTACGACATCTTAGTTCTGATCAGGTAGGGGCATAACCCCTAGCTTACCTCTAAGGTACTCAAAAGTATCCTTAGGTAGTGGCTTGGTGAATTGGATCTCCCCAATCATCGACATCTCAAATTCCTTCTTCATCTCTTCAGCAAAAGTCATACTCATCTCATCATTACCTCCAAAGATTATGTCATCAACAAAAAATTCAGCTAACAACAATTTACCTCCTTCAATGTTAAGATATACATACTATCACCACTTGTTCTATCAAAATAAATTTGAATGAGATAGGAATTTAGCCTTTCATACCATGCTCTTGGATCGTGTTTCAGTCCACACAGTGCCTTTTGCAGCTTGCATACCATGTCCTTTTTTGTCAATGCAAAACCATCTGGTTGTTCTATGTAAACTTCTTCCTCAATAATTCCATTCAAGAAGGCTGACTTTACATCCATTTGAAATACTTTAAAATTCTTGTAAGAAGCATAAGAAATTATGATTCTTACCCCTTCCAGTCTTTCCATTGGAGCAAAAGTCTCTCCATAGTCTATTTCATCTTCTTGTGCATAGACCTTACACACAAGTACATTAGCATAGTAGGTACACAGTCAACCAACAAATACTAAGTTGACATCAATGACAACATCATAACTAATTAACCTATCATCAGTTAAACATCAAACTCACACACTACTTCAGCCAAAAATCTCCCCCTTTGGCGTTGATGGCAACACCAAAAATACCAAGTAATCATCTAGTTGCTATAGTTATTAAAAAAAAACTTCTCCCCCTTAGCTGATACATCTTTTCTATTCTCTGATCTCAATCTCAGATTCTCTCTTAGTCATCTCCCCTTAATTACTTCACATCTTGTTCATCTCCCTAACATTTAATCTTCTTTTCTCTTCTCCCCCTTTTACAACAATGTCAAAGGCACAATAAGACCAATACATCATCTCTTGCAACTATCTTATTCTCTTTCCGACTAATCCCCCTAAGGAGTAGTCTCTTGATCATCAATCCACAGTGAAAGATATGGAGATAAGCTCACTAGATTGATGCACCTACAATATCTTAGTTCTGATCAGGTAGGGGCGTAATCCCTAGCTTACCTCTAAGGTACTCAAAAGTATCCTTAGGTAGTGGCTTGGTGAATTGGATCTCCCCAATCATAGACATCTCAAATTCCTTCTTCATCTCTTCAGCAAAAGCCAGACTCATCTCATCATTACCTCAAAGATTATGTCATCAACAAAAAATTCAACTAACAATAATTTACCTCCTTCAAATTTAAGATATACATACTATTATCACTTGTTCTATCAAAAGAAATTTGAATAAGATAGGAATTTATCCTTTCATACCATGCTCTTGGAGCTTGTTTTAGTCCATACAATGCCTTTTGCAGCTTGCATACCATGTCCTTCTTTTTGGTCAATGCAAAACCATCTGGTTGTTATATGTAAACTTCTTCCTCAATAATTCCATTCAATAAGGCTGACTTTACATCCATTTGAAATAATTTAAAATTCTTGTAAGAAGAATAAGAAAGTATAATTCTTACCCCTTCTAGTCTTTCCACTGGAGAAAAAGTCTCTCCATAATCTAGTTCGTCTTCTTGTGCATAGACCTTACACACAAGCCTTGCCTTGTTTCTGATTACATATCCATATTCATTCAGTTTATTCCTGAAAAACCATTTGGTACCAATCACATTTTTATCTTCAGGACTAGGAACAAGTGCCCATGTATCATTCTTCTCAATCTGATCAAGTTCTTCTTCCATAAATTTTACCTAATCTTCATCCTTGATTGCTTCCTTCATTGTCTTAGGCTCATACTTGGAAATTAAACAAGTACCCTCTTTAAGATTTCTTCTTGTTTGAACACTTGCATTCTTATCACCTATAATATGATCAACTGAATGATTCATCTTTACATACCTAGGTATCACCGGTTCAGGTCTAGGAGCTTCTTCTTCTGCCAGTTGAATCACTTCTCTCTCATTGTTTTGATATGCTAGTACATGCACTTCTAGTTCAATATACACAATCACCCGATCATCCTCAGTCACTTGCTTACTTGAATCACCAGATTTTTTAGGGTATTCATACATCTTTACATTATCACTTTCAATCATCTTGCTAGTTCTTTTATTGAAACACTTGTATTATTCACTCTTACAATAAAACTTTCTAGTTTCATCATCTCTCTTAATGTAGCATCTACTACTAAAGACTTTGAAATACATAACACTAGGTGAGTGACCATACCATAGCTCATAGCACATCTTATCTGCTCATTTCTTTACTTGCACCTAGTCCAGCGTATAAATAACAATATTGATTGCTTCTCTCAAGTACATCTTTGGTACATCTCCTTGAATCAACATAGTCCTTGTAGCATCAACTATGGTTATGTTCCTTCTCTTTGCAACACCATTCTTTTGAAAATTCCTTGGTGCAGACATTTGTCTATTGATTCCATTATCTTCACAATACTTAACAAATTCTGCAGAAGTAAACTCACCACCTCTATCAGATCTTAAACATTTCAAACTCTTACTTGATTCCTTCTAAACCATTGCTTTGAATTCTTTGAATTTATGAAATGCATTGGAATTCTCCTTCAAGAAATTTACCCCCATCATTTTAGAATAGTCATTAGTAAACAATATGAAATATATTTCACCTTGATAGCTCTTCTATCTCATAGGCCCACAAAGATCAGTATGCATAAAATCAAGTATCCTCTCAGATGAAAAATACTTGCTCTTGAAAGTAAAACTAGTTAAATTACCCAGCTGACATTCTTTACACATCATATTGTATGGTTTGACTAATTGAGACAATCCTCTAACTGCATTAGTATTACTCACTTTTATCAAACTATCAAAGTTTACATGACAAAACCTTTTATGACATAACCAACTATCTTCAAACTTTTCAACCAAACAACTATTCACAGTAGTATTCAAATGGAATAAATTACCTCTAGTCTGCCTACCGGTAGCAAACTCATCACCAAAGCTTCCAATAATTCTGCATACTCCTCCTTTGAATTCCAATCTATAACCTTTATCATTCAACTGACCCACATTCAATAGATTATGTGTTAGACCATCCACATAATAGACATCATCAGTATTACTCTTTCCATTTAAATAAATAGTACATTTACATTTAACCAAACAAAGTGTACTATTACAAAACCTTACTACACCACCGTCAAACTCATTAAGTTTAATAAACTTACTCGTGTCTCCGGTCATGTGATGTGAGCAACTGTTGTCTATAATTCATTAATCATTTTGTCTTATATGAGAAACTAGAGCCTTTTCTCCCTCAGATGGATCTTCTTTGACTCCAACAAACACAAACTCTTCTTCTTTATTATCTCATGAGTCTTCATCAGTAACACCTTCATCCACTGCAAAAAAACATTGTTTATTCTCTTTTCTCTTAAATCTCTTGAACTTATCTTGTTGTTCACCATTAGGACATCTAGCAAAAATATGTCCAATCTTATTACAAGAGAAACGTTTCAATGGAAGTTTACCTTTGTACTTACCAGTCCCTTTAGGCAATCTCTTTGCTAATTAAGCTTGAAAATCTCCTTGTTTCCTTTCTTCTTCCAAGATAGCTTCAAGTTCCCTGGCATAACTTGACATTTGATCAATATCATGACTTTTTTCCTTACCTTTCCTTACCGATATATCAGACACTGATGCTTTCAAAGAAACTTCAACTCTTGGAATATTGTTATCATAGTTATTCAACTTAAATGTAGTAAGCTTACCGATTAGTCCATCAATAGTAACATTATCAAATGTTCTCAGCTCATTTATAGTAGACACTCTAATGGAATAAATAGGAAATACAATTCTTAACATTTTTTATGCAAGGAGGGGAATGGAGAAGGGGCCAAAGGCCCTCCCAACTACCAAACCTTCTTGCAGAACCAATGCGAAAGCCAAACAACACAGTGAGAGAAGAAAACAACAGAATCCTTTATCATTAATTTATCAAACTCATTACATATCAGGTTGTAAGGCCTTCCCGGTTTCGGCCATATATTCAATGAATCACAATATGATCTTCATACATGCAAGGTTGCAGACCTACTTACAGATAATTCAAATCTTGTTCTAGCATTGCTACTTCTGAACCGCCTAAAGTAAAAACATAGAAGAAAATATATACAAGAGTCCACCAAAAGAGGTCCGTGCTCAAATCCATAAGAGAGACCCAGATTTAGGTCCACACAGATCCCAATGAGAGACCCCACATTAATTTAGCAACAAAAATTAAATGTAGAAATCAACAAGATCAGGATAAAATATCTCGGGAGGATGATCACCGAAAATCAGAAACCATCGATAAGGACATACCCGAGCATCAGACAACCCGTCGGTAAAGAGATTACCAAAATCCATTGGTAAAAGCATACCCAAGCATCAAAAAACCCGTCAGTAAAGAGATCACCGAAATCCATCGGTAAAGCACAAACCCGAGCAACATAAGATAAACTACAAAGCAAAGTAAACATATTTTTGGTTGAGCAGGATTGCCAAGGACCCAAGATGCTCCTGCATCAGACACCTGGGGTTACAAGAAATGATTCCCCGAATCATGTACATGTCCAACTTGAAATGAATCCAACTTAGATTGAGAAATCCAAGATGAGTCCTCAATCATTCTGTTCTTCCACTTTACCAAATACTCCATGTATTCTTTTCCTCTTGTATTTCTGCCAACTCTCTATTTCAAAATATTTTCATATTCCTCTATCTGCTTCTTAGGATAATCACTTGGTACTGTAACTTCTTTATCGGGTTCATGATATTCAGACAAGTCTAAAATATTGAATATAGGTGATATATCCATGTCATCAGGTAATTCAACTTCATAGGAATTTCTACTATCAAATCTTCTCAGTATTTTGCAAGGACCAAATTTCTTCATCTTTAGTTTACCATATGTTCCAATATGAAATCTACCTTTCTTCAAATGAACCATTACAACATCGCCAACTACAAATTTTTTATGTCTTCTTGATCTGTCTGCACTATTTTTGTACTTCTGATTACTTTTCTCCAGCTTCTATTTTACATCCTCATGCAATGTCTTCATGAACTCAGCAAATTATTTTGCTTCTACACTTCTTTTCTCTTCTACAATAGTATCTCTCAAATCTGATATACCTCCTGGTTGTGTTCCATGAACAATCTCAAAAGGTTTCTTTCTAGTACTTCTATTCATCAAACTATTGTATGCAAACTCTGCTTGTGCCAACATCAAATCCCAATTACTTGTGTGTCTCCAACTAATCATCTCAATAAATTACCCAAACTTTGATTTACAACCTCTTTTTGTCCATCAGTCTGTAGATGAAATGTAGAACTAAACTTTAACTCAGTATCCAACTTCTTCCAAAGTGTTCTCCAAAAATAGCTAACAAACTTACTGTCTCGGTCAGAGATGATACTCCTTGGTAATCCATGCAATTTGACAATCTCCTTAAATAAAATATCTGCTATATGTACTACATCTTATGTTTCCTTACATGGTATGAAATGTGTCATTTTAGAAAATATATCCACAACAACAAATATAGAATCATTACCTCTTGTTGTCCTAGGTAAGCCAAGAACAAAATCCATGCTGATATCACTCCAAGGTTTCTCAGGAATAGTAATAGGTGTATATAAACCAGTATTCTGACTTATTCCTTTTGCAACTTAACAAACTCCACAACTTCTCACAAATTTTTGAACATCCTTATACAACTGAGGCCAAAAATACCTCCCCTTCAACAAACTCAATATCTTATCAATACCAAAGTGTCCAGCCAATCCACTGCTATGTTTCTCCTTTATCAAATTAGTTCTCATTGAACCTCTTGGTATGCACAACTGAATGCCTTTAAAAAAAATATCTTCTTGAATGAAATAATCATCATACTTACTTGATTGATTTGAATTAGGTGCTCTGCACACTCTCCACTGCTCTGGAAAATCAGGATCACTGTCATACAAATTCTTCATGTCATCAAAACCAAGAACCTCAATTCTCATTTCAGCCAAAAAAGATCTTCTTCTACTCAATGCATCAGCAACTCTGTTAGAAACTCCGCTCTTATGCTTAATCACAAATGTGAAACTCTGCAAATACTCTACCCATTTCATATGTCTCTGATTCAACTTATTCTGACTACCCAAATACTGTAAAGCCTTAAGATCAGTATACAACACAAATTCATTTGGAATCAAATAATGTCTCCATTTCTTCATAGCTTGTACAATAGCATAGAATTCTTGATCATAGATAGAATATTTCCTCTTTGCATCATTCAACTTTTCACTAAAGAAAGCAACAGGTTTACCTTCTTGAGTCAACATAGCTCTAATTGCACTTCCACTTGCATCACATTCAACTTGAAATACCTTATTGAAATCAGGTAATGCTAACACGGGCAATTCAACAACCTTCAGCTTCAAAACTCTTATCAGCTCCATGTGTCCATTTTAATTATATTTTGTCTCCTCTCATTGTCTCAGTCATAGAATTACAAATAGAACTGAAATTTTGGATAAAATTCCTGTAAAAACTTGCCAATCCATGAAATTATCTTACCTCGGTGACATTTTCAGGTGTAGGAAAACTAAGTATAGCTTCAACCTTCTTAGGATCCATCTTCAATCCATCAGCTGAAATCATAAAACCCAAATACACAAGTTCTTCTTTCATGAAGGAACACTTCTTCAGATTTATCAACAACTTTTCTTCTTTCAATCTTTGCAACACTTTCCTTATATGCATCAAATGCTCTTCTCTATTCTTACTGAATATCAGAATATCATCCAAGTATACAATCACACACTTATTCAATAATTTATTCAAAACTTCATTCATTAACCTCATAAAAGTACTCGGTGCATTAGTTAAACCAAATGGCATAACCAACCACTCATACAAACCTTCCTTTGTCTTGAAAGCAATCTTCCATTCATCACCTTCTCTGATTTTGATCTGATGATATCCAATTTTCAAATCAATTTTGGTAAAATATATTGCTCCTCTCAAACAATCCATATTGTCATCCATTCTCAATATAGGAAACCTATACTTTGTTGTGATCTTGTTAATTGCTCTGGAATCAGTGCACATTCTCCATTATCCATTCTTCTTAGGTGCCAATACAAAAGGTACTGCACATGGACTCAAACTCTCTTAGATCAAACCTTTTTTCAAGAATTCATGAACTTGTTGGTTAAGATCTTCATTCTCAATCGGTGTTGACATATGTGGTGCTTTGTTTGGTAAACTAGCTCCAGGAATCAAATCCATACAGTGACTGATATCTCTCATTGGTGGCAAACCATCAGGTAAATTATCTAAAATTATCTCCTTGTACTCAGTGAGTAACTTTCCAACTTATGTAAGAATGTCATCTTTTATATTCTTACTTGATTTGTTAGGAATCAAAGAATAACACATATCATTCCTTTTCAAATCCTTAACAAACTGTCTTCCTTCTATCAAAAAAACTTTCACAGATGTACATATCTCACCAACAGATTCTTCAACCAAAGGTAACAAAACTTGCTTCTTACCATCAACCCAAATAGAATATCTATTCAATATTCCATCATGTATAGCATGTCTATCATATTTCCAAGGTCTACCCAACAAAATATGACAACAATCCATAGGCATAATATCACACAACACCTTATCATAGTATTTT
>MU226258.1:145193-163695 GCA_018584345.1 Thuja plicata | reverse complement strand
AACAATCCATAGGCATAATATCACACAACACCTTATCATAGTATTTTCCAATTTTCAGATTCACAAAACATTGTTCACTCACCATTAATGTATGATCATCTTTGATCCATGAGATCTGATAGGGTTTCAGATGCTTCATCCTCTACAACTGCAACTTTATAACCATTTCCTTAGATGCCAGATTCTTTGAGCTTCCAATATTAATATTTACCTTCCAAACTATGTCTGCAACTCTACATATGGTCTTGAACAAACATTTCCTGACAGGATCTTGCTTATCCTTCTCACTCCATAGTATCCTTCGAATCATGAAATTTCCTTCCTTCTCAGCTTCATTTGGTGACTCCTCTTGCACCAATGCATTTTTGCTACTACTGTCTTTCTTTCTTGATTGTCTACACTCAAAGGATATATGTCCTTCTTCTCCAAAATTGTAACAAGTTACTTGGAATCCCTTTCTACTATAACCACCTCTGGAGTAATTACCTCTTCCTCGGTACAAACTTCCACCTTTCCATTTAGTCTTTCCCTTGTCTTGAGATGTGTCTGAAATTGACTTGTCTAGTTTATATCTACTATTTTCACCATGAGATCTAGCTCTTCCTCTAGGGAATCTACCACATCTACCTCTTTGTCTTTGTTCATATATTTTGTTCAACTTTTCCTCATCTTTTAGGAAAAATTGATACGCCTCCTCAATGCTTTCCATCTTGACCAAACTGATTTCATCATGTATAGAACTTCTCAAGCCATTCAGGTATCTTGCTACTCTTTCCACTTCATCTTCAACATGTCCAGATCTGATGTCCAATTTATAGAATTCATCAGTGTAGTCTTTTACTCATTTCTCTTTCTACTTCAAGCTTTGCATTCGCCTGATTAGGTTAATCTGATAATCACAAGGTAGAAACTTGCCTTTCAATTTGTTTACCATCTTGTCCCATAGCTTGATTTTGTCTTTACCTTTCTTCTTCCGATCCAATTGTAGATGTTCCCACCATAAGGATGCATGCCCTTTCAATTTTGTGCTTGCAATCTTCACCTTCTTATCCTCTTCTACATTCTCATATTCAAAATACTTTTCCATCTCAGTTATCCAATCAATCAATTCATCAGAATCCAATTTTCCACTATAATCAGGAGGGTTAAACTAAGGTGTGTATTTCAAACTTGTCAAGGCTCTCAGGAATCACTCTTCTTCCTGATTCATCACAGGTGTAGGTGCAACTTCACCTTGAACCTCTTCAATTTCATTATCACTAACATCCTCAAGATGTCTTCCTCTGCATTGGGTTGTTTCAACAACTTCCAATCTAGAAGCCATATGTCTAAGCATATCAGCTAACCTGGATCTGCATCTTCTCTCCCATGAACCATCTTGAATCCCTCTACAATTGTAGGTCAGATCGTAGTATGCTACCCCACAACAATACCAACTAGGGTTAGGGCTTACAAGAAGGAACTAGATCTCACCAATGCTCTGATACCACCTAACGCAAGGAGGGGAATGGAGAAGGGGCCAAAGGCCCTCCCAACTACCAAACCACCTTGCAAAACCAATGCGAAAGCCAAACAACACAGTGAGAGAATAAAATAGCAGAATCCTTTATCATTGATTTATCAAACTCATTACTTGCCAGGCTGTAAGGCCTTCCCAATTTCGGCCATATATTCAATGAATCACAATATGATCTTCATACATGCGAGGTCACGGACCTGCTTACAAATAATTCAAATCTTGTTCTAGCATTGCTACTTCTGAACTACCTAAACTAAGAACATAGAAGCAAATATAGACTAGAGCACACCAAAAGAGGTCGGTGCTCAAATCTATAAGAGAGACCCAGATTTAGGTCCACACAGATCCCAATGAGAGACCCCACATTAATTTAGCAATGGAAATTAAATCTAGAAATCGGCCAGATCAGGATAAAACATCTCGGGAGGATGATTACCAAAAATCAGCAACCGTCGATAAGGACATACCTGAGCATCAGACAACCCGTCAATAAAGAGATCACTAAAATCCGTCGGTAAAAGCATACCCGAGCATCATAAAATCTGTCAGTAAAGAGATCACCAAAATTCGTTGGTAAAGCACGAACCTGAGCAACAGAAGACAAACTACAAAGCAAAGTAAACATCTTTTTGGTTGAGCAGGATTACCAAGGACCCAAGATGCTCCTGCATCAATTTTACTTACCATGGTATCTTCCTCAATAGTTCCATCATCACCTTTAATAGCACTAACCACTTCTTTTATTCTTAGGCCATATTGTGCAATATTCTCTCCTTCTACCATTTTCATGTCATCATATTTTCCTCTTAGACTGTCTTCCTTATCTTTCTTCACATGAATATCTCTACCGTAGATAAGTTTCAACTTTTCTCTATCATCATAGGCAGTCTCTAGTTCACGAACATCAACATATTCAACATTAGATAGGGTACTTACAATGGCTTCATGTTCTTGAGTATCTTCCTATTGTTCCTTTAGTTCATCTGCAGTGAGAGTTCCAACAAGGGTGATATACATGTTTGTGACATGAATCTAGTATTGTGCTCCCATACCCTTTAGTTATAACTTCATTCTATCACACCATACCAGGTAGTTGTCCTTAGAAAACTTGGGAGGTTCCTTCCTCATCATTGGTCTTTTCCTCAAGCTATTAGGCTTACCATAAAGAGAAACAAAGCTCTGATACCAATTATTAGTATTATCAGGTCCAAGATTACTAAGAGGTACATGAATGAGTAATCTAACAAATCCAATTTTTTATTAACCATTCAACCACTTGCATCAATAAAAATTCATTGCATGAAAAACTTAAGCAATAATAATCAACATACACAATTATGCAACATAATAACACCAATTTTTTTCTCGTGGAAACCCAACTGGGAAAAACTACGTGTGGGGATGGCACCCACTAAAATCTGCACTCTTTTGAAGTATGCCCAGTTAAGAGCTTAGCCCTATTAAAAGCTTACAATAATACCTAGTCAAGAGAAAGACCTTGTTAGGAGTCACTCAGTCAAGGGATTTACCTCTAGCCCTATTAGGAGCTTTACCCTATTAGGAGTAACCTAGTTAAAGGATTTCAAACCCTAATTAAAGAGTCGCCCTGTTAAAGGATTTATAATTTAGACCTGTTAGGATCTACCCTATTAAGGGATTTATCTTGATGAAGTTGTTCGGAATCAACAAGTAAATGATCTGAGAAAATATCACTTCCTTTGATAGTACATATTCAGTTCAAGCTCAATCTCTTGTACACATGCACATACACTTCTCTTTTCTTCTTCTTCTCAATCGCACCTCTACATACACAATCTACACTTTTATATTTTATCATTTTACATATTTATACAACACAAGTTCATTAGGGAAATTACCCACCTTACAAAACATTTTATAATCTTTCCCGCTCAATGAGAAAGCCCTAAACTGGCTTACAAATCTAGAACACTTTCTAACAAGATCGTGTCGACCTTCTAATTTATTACACATCAATTCGACAAAGAAAAGTCAAACCAAAATACATTCTTCAATGTTGTTGTACAACCTCCAATAAATATGATCACAAATTATCACAAACATGCCAACTCACAAATCCTTTTTGATCAGAAACATCACCAAGATCCCTCAAACACATAAACACTCATTGCAACACAATGCATCATCACCGGTCAAGGATCTTACTGATGATTCTTAAGAACACCTTTAACTCTGTACTAAAAAACCTTCTCTCACTTGAAAATTTTCCTTCCCATCATCAAAACATGATGTGATCACAACCACAACCTCATGACATATCTAAGATACACATTATGAGCACAACATCTGAATCCAAACACTGTTGAAAAAATAATCAAATAATTCTTCCTATGCAACATCACATTCTTCTTGTTATCCTGTCAACCTTAAATCAATCATAACTCACTCAATACATAAGATAAATCTTTGTGGTCATAGATATAACATCTAGATACATCACTCAGTCTTCATGTATGATCGCACACTCTAATTCTCTCTACAACTCAGAATTCAATCTCTTGAACATGCATTAGCATAGTGGGTACACATCCAACAAACAAACACTAAGTTGACATCAATGACAACATCATAACTAATCAACCTGTTGATTAACTAATGAATATCTGATGGAGATTATGGAGACTGAGTGATACTGAGTATCATGATTGTAGAAATGGTTAGATCAGTTTTTGTTTTGTCATTGATGCCAAGCAATTGATTAATTGATTTTTATCATGTTACCATATCTTAAGATGAGAAGTTAAATGGGTGAAAAATACAGATCAGACAATGATGAAGCAATGATGATATAGTTGTTTTCTACTATATATTTGATGTTATAAAATTGGTACATTTGATTGATCAAGTTGGAACTACAATGAATTAAGTTATGACTGAAAGAGTTACTTTACCGAGCTAGACTGAGTCAGTCGGTAGAATGTTATGTGAGTCATTCACAATTACCGAGCACCGAAGATAAGTTAGACACCGAGCATTGAATGAAGTTAGTTACCAAGTTTCAAAGAAAGTTTTACCGAGTATAGTATACTGATATTAAATGATGATAAGATCAAATTTAATGCGAAGCGATGATGAGCTGGATGAGGAAATGAATTAAATAAAGTTTTTTATAAGATCTATGAACGGGAAAATTCAATGAGAAGATCTAAGGAAAAGAACAAGCAGTTCAATAAAATTATGAGAGTTCCAAGAAAAGTACAAGTTCTGAGGTAAAAGTGAGATGGTTTACCGAGTTGTGAAATATGAAGAAGATGATCGAACGACTAAGTGCAAATGAAGGAAAATAAAATTAAGGAGATTAAGAGGCAAAAGTATATCTATATAAAGGGTGATAAATACATAGAGAACAGAGGATGGAGAATTGAATAGAGAAGGAGAAGAAGCTAAAGAACAACATTTACCAAGCAAAACAGAGAAAAAGAGATTGAAGAATCTACAGTCTGAAAAAGAGATTAATGGAGTATGTGTTTCCAGTATTCAATTGAGCATAAAGGATCTACCACAAGAAAAGGTAGTTTCTATATTTACAGATCAAATTTATTGTTGCTTATTAATATTTGTAATAGAGAAATATCTTCACCGAGTGGATTTAACAGTCCTATTTTTAAAACCTAGACTTAGTTGACATTCCAAAAGAGTGTTTAAAGACCTCTAACCAGACCATTCCTAATAGGGTGAAGATCATAACAGATCTAAGGTAAATCCCCTAACAGGGTCACATTTAGAAAATGTGTTTGTAATCTTTAACAGGATAAGTTCTTAACTGAGCGTACTTCAGAAGGGTACATTTTTATTGTGGGTTACGATTCCCACAGAGGTTTTTCCCAAATTCAGTTTCCTCATTAAATTTGGTATCAACTGAGTTAAATCTGATGTTTACATGGTTAATCTGATGTTGCTAAGTTTGAATGTTTGATTTACATATATGAGACGTATTTTTGCTTATGTAATTGAGTTATTGGGTGAATTGGTTATTTACTGTATTCAATATTACCAAGTGAATCAGTGAGTTCAATTTTAAATGTTTAAGTTTTGATTTCTCTTATTTATCCCCCCTCTCAGTGGGACCAACACAACTTATCATTAGTTCAACATCAAACTCACACACTACATGAATTATGCCAAAAAAATTAACCCAACATTGGAAAATCCCAGCCCATAGGTAAATGTGTATGCATTCTGGAATCATTTTGAGATACAACAATAGATTTAGGATCACACTAAATCCAAAAATAAATGAAATAATCACCTTCACTCTGCATCATGATCAAACCATATTCCACGATAAATTAAAATCCCTCTCTTTATTAGTTTTAAATAGTCTATTTATCATTTAACAAATGTGGCTCCAGAGTAGACTAATTAAATATTGTGTACATTTAATAGGATCCAAAAACATAATCAAGAATTCAATGACGAATAAATACTTTCATTTATGGATTTATTGTTTACAACTAATTTATCTCCATTTTTGGTCATTATTATTGTTGCACTAAAAAATATTCCACATAAGTGATATTATGTAATCATGAATATACCTATTTATCCATACTTCCAGAAGGATTTCGTATTGGCATTTGTGTAGTACTTATGCAACTATAATTTTTCATCCAATCCCTTTGGATATGCAAGTGCAAATTCAACATATTGTGTAATAAAAAGGAGGATATAAAACATAGTTCTATATTTTGATCGTAGTAATGATGCGAGAGCATCTTGGGAAAATGGAAATCCACATTGTCCAATTTTATTTTGAGTTTTATATACTTTTCTTTAGCGTTTGGATTTTTTCTCAGTGTTTAGTTGGAAGTTGGTAGAGGCAGTGTGGTTGGATATTGTCGTTATTCCATTGAAAAAATGTTTTGAGCTTCATTTTGCAATCTAGAAATTCATTTTTGGATGGTATTGATGCATTATGTCCATGGCTAGGAAAAGAATAAACACCACTTTCAAGAAAATTGAATTAATTTGGAATTTGACTCACTCTCAACCATTTGGCTCGACTCATCTAAGTTGTTTGGGCTTCAAATGCAAATAGACAAAAGAAATGTTGAATATATAAAAAATTAAGGGAATGCACAATAATTAAAATATTAAAGATAAGGAAGCGATTTGGATTCACCATTGCAGTTGGTGATTTGGCTTTAGGTAGAATGAAAGAATCTTTTAATTTGCAATGCTTAATGCAAAGTATCATAAGTCAAGATGAAAATGAGAAATGACCATCAATTTGGGGTCTATAGCATGAGAGAAAGAATAAGAAATGAGAAAAGCAAAATGTGTTAAAAGAGAATTTAAGAGGCATAGAAGATTAAATGTCAATAAATAAAGAGAATATAAATATAAGTGGAGGTAGGAAGGAGCATTTAAGATACTAAGAAGAGTGGTGGAATAGGGGAATGTGAACATAAAAAAAGGCATGAAGAGTAATGAACAAAAAAGGGAGAGATAATGATGAGTGTGTAGGAGAGAAAGGTACGTGGGGTGTTGATTATGAAAGAAGATATGTAGATTTTGGAGGATACAAAGAAATAGGGATGTGAGGAGAGGAGAAGCATACAAATTTGAAAAATGAACTATTTGAAACATTATCTAGATCTCATTGAAGTGCACTAGGAAAAGAGGAGAATAGAAAGTGCAAAGGGTGAGGGATTTAAATATATGAGTAGAGGTAAGAAGAAATTGGTGTAGCACTACATAGTGAAAGTGGGACCATGTTTTGTGATTTTGGGGTGCAAGATATGTTTGCACTTCCATAGGAGAAAAAAATATTTTAAGAATTGTAGATTTAGAGGGAGGCATCACATAAAGGGTGTAGTGGATGAAATAAAAGAGAAAGAGAATTGCAAAGGATGTGTAGAAAGCGAGGATAGGATTTGGTAGAGTGTAGTCTTTGAAGATATTACTTACTTTGATGTAGATTAGATTTCATTACAATTTGAATTAGTTTCAGTAATGAAATAAATATTTCATTCCTTGAGTACTAATACAAGCATGATTTAGGTAAGATATTTGTTACAATATCATCTTCTTTATTTTTAGCTACAAATTCCTTCGCCATATCTACTACAACACTTTCATTCTCCTATAATTTCTTACTTGATATTAACATATCCTCAATCTTCTTGATCACTTCTAGAAGCAATTTATCTTCATTAGGTTTTCTATCAAACATAGAGCATTAATGTTATCTTTTTTATTTAAGCCTTTACAATCTACTTACTAATACAAAAATACACATTCCATAAAAAATGATCCTAAGGTCCCTTGTAAAATTCAGAATATGCTAGATTAAAGTAAGACTACATAGAAGGTGTAAACATTATTTTCACTATTTATGATGAGACCCAAAAATGGATACCTAATAACCAAGAGGCTTCCACTTTCACTATTTCTCACTCAAATTGAAATACATATCCATCTCATCTTATAAGACTTAATTAATCAATAACGAGCTCTAATATAGAAATCTATAATAGCTCATAGATGTACACAGCTTCAAAATATATTCATGTATCTTTACAATAAGGTATAAATATTTTGTTAGGATTGAGGAACACTGAGAGGGGGACAGGTGAGGTTGAATCAATTTTCTAGCTTATATTATATTTTTAACTTGATTGCATGACTATAAACCAAAATCAATGAATAGTAAACAACTGAAACAAAAAAAAAAGCATCCAAAACATCGTAACACCATGATTTTTATCGTGGAAACCCTATTAAGGGAAAAACCACAGTGGGGATGGAACCTACAAATTATCTCTGTTGAAATAAGTTATCTTGTTAGGGGTTTAAGTACATGAGGGGAATGCACATGCATTCAGGATTATAGCCTAGAGCTCACTGCTCAATATAAAAAATAATTATACAATCCTTCGAGACACACCAACATACAAAACAATTCATCCACAAAGTAAACGGAGAAATAACATCAACAATGCCTATACAGCTCCATTAAGTATAGTATATCTGCTTATCTTGTAGTCGGACCTCTGCTCACTGATCCAACATTCACATACAACATATGACTATCATATCCAACCGTCGCTATCTAATATCTCCACAAAAATTCAATCTTATATACCCAATAGAAAATATAACAACTTAACTAGTGGTCCATAAGAACATAAAATGAAACATCTAAGATGTCGGCCGAATCCATACACAAAAATTTATGCTAACCTCGATAAATACCATAAATACCTTCTACCATGTAGGATCAACCAAATAGAAATAGTAAACCAATTGGATCATCAATCTGTTAGTATTGTTGATCGATCCAAAATCTGACTATCATTGTTCTTCACTCTTTACTGTCAACTTGATACTCAGATCCTCATAACTTAGGCAAACAGTAACATAATCAAGTGTGATATTGAAATAGCATACTATATACCTTGTAGAATAATCCTCTAACTTTGAATTCCATAACTTGCTCACATATGTCCATAATGATCCTTCTGCTGATCTATGTATACTATTATGCTTCTTGCATACTTAGCCAATTTTGCATTCTTGCCTTCAAAAAAATCATAAAATGTTAGGTGACCATAAGAGACATGTGTGGTTGCCATCAATGAAAACATACAATTTATCCAATGCAGTGTCTCTTTCCAATGCATTCATCAAATAAAAGGTTTAGAAAGATCACTCAACAAAGATAACAAATGTTAACAAATTGAATATTTATCAAATAAACCTCAACATAGACACATTTTTTGAGGTGATCTCAATAACAAATGGTCTCTTAAAAAAAAAGAAATGTCCCCAGAAAGAAGACAATAAGGTGCAAGAAATGTCAACAAGATGAGGGGACACAAGGGAACTCAATCCATTGAAGCACACCATTTTATTTAAAATCATTTGAAAAAGAAACCAAATATACCATGGGTCATGTTAAATAATGGTATGAGCATGACTCACCTTAGCAAAAAAAAGAACCCCTTAGTGATATTTTCAATAACCTCCAACCAAATCCCATGAAAGAGCTAATTTTTTGTAATCCATTTGTTTAGAATGGTTTTAGTGGATTCCTCCTAATAAGGTAACTAATAAGAGTGTAGTAATTTAACCATTAACATTTAATCTTAAATTTAATTATGGGAAAAACTACATCCAACATAGTTTCAAAAGAAATACCCCATGGAATACTTTCATTAATTTTTTGGTGATGCATGCTTGAAGGAGCTATGATGTAAAGCTTCCAAACCATTAACACTAGTGTAAAATATTAGGTTGAAGTTGTTGAGGCCATATAAAATAGTACTTAAAAGTCTTGCAATAGATGCAATATGATATATAAGAAACATTTTCCTATGGCACAAACAATAAAATAAATTCCAACAGATCATGATACAATGAATATTGTAAATTTTGATGTAATTAGTGGTAGAAATCAGGGTAGAGTGTTGGCATGCATTAATTTCTATCAACCAACAAACATGAACTATAACTGAGCATTAAATTTAAAACTTTCTCGCCCTTCATTCCAGAGATCTCTTCCACCGACTTCCACTGAATTCAAACCACGTGTTTTGGAGTGTAATGATTTCTAGAAAATGCATAAGCCCTTTATAAATAGAGACAAATGCAATCGATGAATTCAATGAGAAATAATAATGTTGAGTTTTATTGTGCTATAGCACATAGTTTTGTCTCTATTTTTTTGTGTATTTTATGTCACCGCCCACCTTCATTTATAATCAAATTCCCCTTTTATTTATGAAGTTTTAGTGATTGTGATTGCAAGAACATAGTGTCAACAATGTATAAGGAAGTACAAAGGAAGAAATGTTTACATTTTTCCAAATATCTGGTAGGACTATCCAAGCTTGTAGAACATTTTGAAAAGCAATGCATTGATAAGCTTGTATAGGACTTTGAAATTCAGTGTGAGATGAACAAACAAGGAGAAGGGAAGTCTAAGATTATTGGCATTTTTGGCATAGGTGGCATTGGGAAAACAACTCTCTCCAAATAATTTTTCAATAGAAAGCATTCAGATTATAGTTGCTCCTATTTATTGTATGATGTTTGAGAAGCCTCTGTTAAAAAAAATATACCTTCTTTGCATTGAAGCTCCTTAGAGAGCTATTTGATGAAAATGATCATCCAAGCTTCCTGATAAGGCTAAATTATTTCCTTTGTTTTGTATAATTTTAATAATCTGTTCTAGTTTTTGTTAAAACATTTGAGAGTCTAACCAGCCAAAAACTAGTGATAAAGTCCAGAAAGAACTGATGAACCATGGGTAGATGTTTATGACATATTTTGCTAATATTATACATATAGTGCAGTATTTCATAAAACCATCACAATCTATGTTCTAATATCTGGATATTTAATTCAATTAAGCTTGTTGCATGAATATTTCCGTATCATAACTAACTTGACAGGAGAGAAAGCAGCTGGAGAGTGGTCGACAGCATTCATGGAGGACTGTTGAGGACCAGCTACGGCGGAGTGATCATTACAGCACCAGGAAACACGGCTGCTACAATGGAGCCATTATTCCAGGATGTGAGGATGTAGTGTGCCTATATTCCCTCTACACTTAATTATGTTGAATTGGTCACCCAAGCTTTACTACCCACGCCGCGGGCTGTTGTTCTTCCATCTTCTTCTCCGGCATATTTTCAGCAAGATAGTTTCTTTTTTGCTTTTGTAATAAATGTTTGATCCTCTATTTATATAGGGATTGGACTGATAGTTAGAGCTAGCTAGGAAAAATGAAAGACAGAAGTTTTTGAAAGGGAACTGTTGTATCTTGCAGCAATCTATTTTCAAGTTCCATGTCTTGTTTTTATGTAATGGGTTTTTGAAACGCAATAAAATAGTTCTTGGTTTACATTCTGTGTCCATAGTTTAGCAGAAACCGACCAAGGGGGCCCACTTGGGAGGTGGAATAGGTTAGAATAGAATAGATTTCATTTCCAACATTTCTAGTATTTCAGATAGAAGTTACAATTTCTTCCTGCAGCATCGCAACTTGTGAGTGTTCCTGCAACATCTGCAAGAATAGTTATAATGGATGTTTTAGGTTGAAATCATAGGTTTCAGTAGAGTTGCAATTTATAGCATTCATTCCAGTAAGAAGATAAATGTATTCTTTTCCTGCATCACTAGTGTAGGTTTCTTTTATGCATTTTTACCTTCCTGCAGCATAAGCAGAATGACTCCTTAAGGAACCTAGTGCACATATCGTGTCGACCATTTCAAGTATACGTCCCTAGGTTGACAAGTTAAATGCACCTCATAATGGGAAAAGTAGTCCTTAGATTGAATGAACCATTCCTAAGAAAGGCCTTGAGTGTGATTATTATACACCTATTGTGAGGCAGTTCATTTTTGGCGCTGTTGTCAGGGATGGTGTCAAGCTAGGAACATTTTTGAGTCATTGTTTTTCATTCCTAGATTATTTTTTAGATTTGTCTCTCTAAAAATTGCTTCACAAGTGTGAAGAATTCAATTGCATGCATCAAAGAGAAAGGCGACGAGATGAATATGGCAGATTTCTCCCATCAGAGCCTGCTAATTTGAACTAGGAAGTTGAAGAAGTTGAGTTACCCTTTGAGGACGCAAGCCCCAACTTTCCTGCAACATCTTCCTCCAGGGCATAACCATTTGATGTAAGTGGCTTTTGACCTTTTGCAGAGATCTTGGCCAGCTTCCTAGATAATTTCGGCCCAAATCCACCTAACGTTAACAATCTAGTAGCCAATGCTCCTTTCTAGCAGCAACCCCACAATCAAATACCTCCAGTAATGGCACATCCTACTTTCCCATTTCCTCTCCCAAGCCTTATAAATAATGCTAATCTCAAGAATATACCCACAGCTGCTCTCCTAAATTTTTATGGACTTATAACTAAGGATCCTAACACTTTCTTGTTTGAGTTTGACATACTGTGTCAAAGTTTTGCCTATAATAATGATGCCCATAAGCTCAAGTTGTTTTCGGCAACACTGAAAGAGTCAGCATTACGATGGTTCATGGGCTTAGGAGCCAATGCAGCAGGTACTTGCGATGAGATGCAGACGTCGTTTCCGCATAAATATAAAGATTATTACAAAGGCAGTGACCCAAAAGGAGATGATATCTTTAGGATGTCTCAAAAGGAAGATGAAATATTGGAGGACTATGTTTCACGTTTTTTGTACACAATGTAGAAGAATCCACAACATGTACTAGCAGAGGATTCACAAAAACTAGTCTTCCTGAGAGGGGTAAATGACAACTGTCTGGAGGCATTAGACTTGATGGCTGGTGGAGACATATCTCAATCTTCTTGGGATGACCTCAAGAAAATCTGTCAAAACTACTCAATGTCAAATGTGAAGAAAGGCAAAGGATACCGATCCACAGTCACAAAAGGGATTGGTTTAGGCGTTTCAAAGCTAGAGATATCTAATTTGCTTGCGGATTTCAAACAGGATATTATAAATAATGTAGCTACACATCTTGACACAATGACTGCCAAGAAGAAGCATGTAGAAGCTGAATCATAATTGGCTGAGTACTGTCCACACTGCCGCAAACAAAAGAAAGACTGCGGATGTAAGCTGGTAGCCAACCTGGAAAACCAACATTTGCCAACTGACTACATGAAGATAGAAGGAGACAATGATCAAGTGTTCTTTGTTGCTCAACGCTGACCATGGGCTTCATGACAAGGTATGCCACAAGATCCTCTACTGTTTTCAAATTTTAACAATAATCAGTGGCAAAACCAAAATTATCAGAACACTTCTTAGTACTCTCAACCTCAATGGCCAAATCAGAAAAACAACCAATGGCAAAACCAACAAAATACCACCCTGTCTACACCTGAATATCCTATAATTATGGAAGTTGCAGACACTCTTGTAGCACTGCTTCCAGAAGCCACATTTCCAAATACCAGCCAGCCGACTGATATACCCAACAGAACTACTGTCCACACTTCAAATCCACCCTTTCCACAGAGGCTAAATAAAGAAAAACCTATACCCCAAAAGGAAGAAACATTTGATATTATTGAGCAGCTGAAAAATATGAATATTCAAATCCCACTGTTGCAAGCTATCAAAGATATACCTGTTTATGGAAAGGCTATTAAGGAAGCATGCCTTAAGAATCCAAGGCGGAAGAAGAAAGACCCTCAGATAGTACATGTTGTAGGTCAATTGGCAGATATCATGTTAGGAAAGGTGGTAATACCCAAGTATTCAGATCTTGGCAGTCCAGTAGTCGACCTGATAATAAATGGACAGACTGTGAAAAATGCTCTAGTTGATTTGGGAGTAGCAATAAATGTTATGAATAAAGATACAATGCATAGGCTAAGCATAGAAGGCTTAAGAACAATAGCCACAGTGTTACAACTTGCTGATAGTTCAAATGTTACTCCAGAAGGCCTCATAGAAAATGTGATGGTAACCTTAGATTGATGGGAGTATCCTGCTGATTTTCTCATCCTATCACCTAAAGTAAACTTTGCTGGCTATCCTGTAATCTTGGGAAGACCTTGGTTAGCCACTACTAATGCCAAAATTAATTGCAAATCAGGCAGTATGACAATTTCAAATGGTCAAGCCATAAGGAAGCTAGCTCTGTATCCTCCTGCCCAACCCAAGCCAAACTTGGGAGAACCTATTTGGCCAGACCTAGGAGACGAAGAGGAGGAGCTTAATTTAGTAGCCTAGCTCATGATGTTGCATAGGAAATCGTTTCTAAAGATGCAAGAGGAAGATGATGTGATACAGAGCATTCTAACCAATGAATGTGTTGTGGCTAAAGATGTTTCAAAAAGTTCTATTTTATAGCTATGTACCTATGAGGATTGTATGCCTCCAGCAAACCCTGAAATGATTGATCAATTACTAGCAAGTGAGATAGTTAGAAGTTCGGTACCTGAAGTGTTAATGGCAGAGCTAACAACTACAGTAGAACTATCCTTTGGACGAAGCCTCCATGTAAACAACAAGCTATCTCAATCACAGTTGGCATTGTTAACAAAGCTCCTCAGTCAGCATGAAAAAGCCTTTGCATGGGATTATTGAGATATGGAGGGACTCAATCCAAAACTATGCACCCACAGAATCTACATCAGTGATGGAAGTTTGCCACTTTGTCAACCACAATGGAGGATAAATCCAGCACTGAGAGAAATAGTTAAAACAGAGTTGTAGAAGTTGTTGGATGCTGGATTCATCTACCCAATCTCTGATAGCAAGTGGGTATCACCATTGGTAATTATACCTAAGAAAGGAGGCAAGTGGCGTATATGTGTGGATTACAGAGAATCAAATAATGCTACAAAGATGAACCACTTTCCTTTGCCTTTTATTGACCAGGTCTTGGATAATTTGGCTGGAAAGAAATATTTTTCCTTTCTGGATGGATACAGTGGTTACAATCAGATAAGCATTGCCCCCGAAGATCAAGAAAAGACTATGTTCACATGTCCTTGGGGCACATATGCCTATTCAGTACTACCATTTGGATTATGCAATGCCCCTGCTACCTTTCAGAGGGCTGTTATAAGCATTTTTGCTGATATATCCCATGATTGCATGGAAATCTACATGGACGACTTCACTACATTCGGTGTCACATTTGAGGAAGCTCTGAAGAACTTGGAGAAAGTGCTAATCAAATGCAAGGATCATAACCTATCTCTCAACAGTCAAAAGTGATTTTTGATGATGCAGGAAGGAGTGGTGTTGGGACATTTCATCTCCGAGGCTGGAATCCAGGTAGACCCCGCGAAGATAGAGGTAATTCTCACACTTCCTATTCCTACTAAGAAAAAAGAAGTCAGATCTTTCCTAGGTCACGTTGGCTATTATAGAAGGTTTATCTAGAACTTTAGTCAAATAGCTAGTCCTCTGTACAACTTACTTACCAAAGAAGCTGAATTTGCTTGGACAAAAGAATGTGATGAGTCCTTCCTGCAGCTCAAGTCACTTTTGACAAGTGCACTAGTACTTAGGGGTCTTGACTGGACATTGCCATTTCACATACATACAGATGCTTCAGACTATGTTGTAGGTGTTTTCTTAGGACAGAAGCCTAAGAACCTTGAGAATGCAATCTATTATATTAGTAAGAGTCTACATGGACCAGAGTTAAACTATACAGTGACTAAAAAAAAATTGTTAGCAGTAGTTTATGCTCTGAACAAATTATGCCATTATGTGACTGGTTATCCTATCTATGTTCATATTGACCATGCAGCAATTAAATATCTCATGAAAAAACCTTCCATAACAGGTAGGTTAGCAAGATGGCTCCTTCTTTTGCAGGAATTTGATATAACAATCATTGACAAGCCAGGGAAAGCAAATGTGGTAGCTGATAATCTATCAAGAATTCATTATGCTGAAGAAGATACTACTTTGATAGATGATACATTTTTAGATGAACATTTGTTTCATATTGATGTCCAGAATCCATGGTATGCATATATAGCTAACTACCTAGCAGCTAATAAAATGCCACCACATTTCTCTTATAAGGAAAAGAAGCTGCTTGTGGAGAAAAGCTTCCATTTCTCTTGGATTGATAACATATTATTTTACACTGGACCTGACCAAGTCATGAGAATATGTGTGAGAGAAGATGAGACATATGAAATTCTTCATGCATGTCACAATGAACCATGTGGAGGGCACTTTGTAGCCAAACGAACATCACAGAATATGTTAACAACTGGCTACTATTGACCTACACTTCACAAAGATGCATCAAGTTATACAAGAAAGTGTGACAAATGCCAAAGAATGGGTTGACCAACAAGATCAGATGAAATTCCCTTAAACCCATAGGTGGCGGTAACACACTTCGATAAATGGGGCATGGACTTTATTGGTCCAATAGATCCTCCATCTAGTGGGAAGTCATACATACTAGTGTGCACAGATTACCTGACCAAATGGATCGAAGTCAGAGCAATGAAGCATGCAAGAGATCATAAAGTTGCTGAATTTTTGTATGAAGAATTTTTACAAGATATGGTGTGCCAAGAGAGCTTGTTACTGATCAAGGTACCCAATTCACCTCCAATTTGGTAACAGAGCTCATGAAGGAATATAATATCAGACATCAGAAATCAAGCCCCTACTACCCTCAAGCCAATCGGCAAGCAGAAGTTACAAATCGGGAAATAGAAGCAATTTTAACAAAGACAGTTCATTTGCATCGCCGAGACTGGAGCACCAGACTATCAGCAGCCATCTAGGCATATAGAACAACATGGAAGACCACCACAGGGTTCACTCCATTTGAACTGTTATATGGAAAAATAGCAATGCTACCGATTGAGTTTGAACACAAAACATTAAGAACAGCGCTGGAGTTAAACATTGATCTTCCTGCAGCACAAAAAGAGCGATTGCTGCATCTCAACTCTTTGGATGAAATGCGCAAGTCTGCCCTGCAGCATACAGAAATTGTCCAAAAGCAAAGAAAATAGTGGCATGACTCCCATATCAAAAATAAGCAATTCAAAGTTGGAGATTGGGCATTGTTATATGATTCCAGATTCCAGGAGATACCAGGCAACCTGCAGACACGATGGCTGGGTCCATATGAAATAAGCCATGTATTTACAAATGGAGCAATCCAGTTGACAACAATCGATCCTGTCCACTTCAAGCTACTAGTCAATGGCCATAGAATAAATTTGTATCACCAGCCACAGACGAAAGAAGACTTCCTGCAGCAGTTCAACCAGCTAGTTTTAACAGATCAACAGGTAACACTTCCTGCAGTAGAGGGTGTCAACCTTCTTCCTGCAGCACGTCAATAACAATTCCTTCAATGCATGACCATAATAAAAACTTTATGTTTACATAAAGTTCAAATTCTCCATTCACTTTCTATATTCTTCTTTTTCACCCATTTCATTTCCTAATCTTTCATCCACCCACATCCACGTCATCATGTTTCTATGCTTTTAATAAAGACATAGTGCGCTGACGCATGCGACCGCCGATGCCATCATTCCACTCTCACTAATCTTTCCTGACACGTGTGATGATCAATTAACAGGTGCGAGATTTTCAAATTTATTTCCATTTTTAGTGCATAGATTTAGTTGGTTATATCGAATACGGCAATAAATGTATCATTGCCGCCTTAATCCAGTTCCGTACCTTCTGCCAAGTCTGACAAGTGAGGACACTTGTCAATATTTCATAGGGGGTAGGGAAGTGTGCCAATTTCTAAAAAGTGTCATTTCTATTTACTCATTAAAAGATCCCCAAATCTGTACTTCGGCATTGTCTTAATTAAAATATAGCTGCCGCATCACACAAGTGTCAATTGTCATACCTTTATTCTGAATAAACCCCTAACTGTCAGACTAAGATGTGACCCATTATTAAAACCATGACATAACTCTCACTCGCATGAATATCTATGATACAATCTGTTAAAAGTACATTATTATTGTTCACATCAAGAATACCAGAAGAATGTGAAAGAGGGTCTGCGGGTTTACATGAATTAGTCTGGAATTCAAAAGAAAAGAAGGTAATTATCAAGAACAAAGCAGAGGTTAAATAGAGCAGAGGTTCAATTTGGTAAAATAGGGGGCCAATTGCAGCGGCATGAACCAGTGGTTCATAATATTTTTCTAGCTGACGTAGAGGCCATAAGAAGATTTAATGCCTGCGAATGGCTGGGGTATTTCTTAAAATTGACAGAGTTTGATGATGAAGCAGCAACATAATTTTTGAACACATTTGATGAGGGCCACACAATAGTATGGGGATTGCTAGTTGTTGCAATAGAGGAATGAATAGCGGAAGTGACCGGTTTTCCTATAGCAGGGGAACATTATCCCAATGCCCATGATGCCAGGTCAGCCAGGGCTCAATTCACCCTACCAAGAGACCCTCCATTGGAGATCACTAAACAGGGATGCAAAAGGATGTCCATTCCACCACCATACCAGGA
>MU226258.1:79171-139978 GCA_018584345.1 Thuja plicata | reverse complement strand
TCTTTGCTCTCATCCTGATGATGGATCACGGAGTGTGATCCGAAACGTTGATGCTAAAAACTACACACAATCAAATCCAGAAATCAAATTGAAAATTCTTATGGATTGTGGAAATCTGATTGATTTAGTCTCTATATTGTAGAAACCATTGGTGAGGTGGGAGATTCTATGACTATTGTGGGCGGCGATGTGGCTCTTTGGCATAAAAGATTAGGCCACATCAGAAAGAAATGACTTAAGGTTATGCTCAATTGAGAACAACTACCAGGTCTTCAATCCGCAAATTTGGAGTTTTGTGAACATTGTCTTCATGGGAAACAAAGATGGATCAACTTATTGAAGGATGGACACAATAAGAAGACAACACCATTGGAACTAGTTAACTCAGATGTCTTTGGTCCTACGGAGTTAACCTCTTATGGAGGCGCAAACTATTTTGTTACTTTCCTTGATGATTGTACTAGGAAATTTTGGATTTATTTGATTTCTCAAAAATCTGAAGTGTTTTCAAAATTTAAAATTTTCAAAGCACTTGTTGAAAATCAATGTGATCATAAAATAATATACGTAAAGACGGATAATGGAGGTGAATTTTGTTCCTTGGAGTTTGACAATTCCTGTGTAGATCATGCTATTTGAAAGATTAAAGGTGTTCCCTACACTCCTCAAGAAAATGGGGCAGCGAAAAGACTCAATCAAACCATTCTTGAGAAAGCTCGGCGTACGCTTTCCAATGCTGGTTTAAGAAAATAATTCTAGGAAGAGGCATGCAACACAATAGTTTACTTAATTAACCACGGTCCTTCATCTTGTTTGGAGTTTGGTATTCCCAAATAAGAGTGGTTGGGAAAGAGGTTTTCTTACTCCCACATTTGGAATTTTGGATGTGAAGCTTATGTTCATGTCCCAAAAGAAAAGAGAACAAATTTGGATTTCAGATCACAAAAGTATATCTTTGTGGGCTACGACAAAGACCAATTTGGATTTCATTTATGGGATCCTATTAAAAGGAAAATTATACGAAGAAGAGATGTTGTCTTTAATGAGAAGACATTTCCAGCTCTCCACAAACCCACAAATTTACAAGAATCTATTCCTAGTCAAACATTTGAAAATATTAGTTCTCAGCGGCACACTAATAATGATTTGTATCAGTATTCACAAGGTAGAGACATGTAAAATTTAATCTAAGTCCCTCCTGTGGTGTGTTTTACTCAACCCTCTATTTCTTTGTAGTCTATGACACAGACAATTCCAGTGTTCCCTGATAACATTAGTCATAGGGGAGTACATGACCATTTGTTTCCAGATGATATTGCTTTAATACAGAATCAGAAGACCAATTTTTATCCACCATTCATAACTAGGAATGAATCTATTATGCCTTCCATGCATGATGTTCATCCCACGCGAGTATCCCAAGATGCATCTACTCTGCCTGAGGGTGGTCCTATTCGGTCTGTCCTTAGTCCCCAACACTCTACGATAATAGATAATATATCACACTTGTATGGTATCCATGATGGTAGTATGTTATCCCCTACTAGCCATAACAAATTGTCTTCCACAAATGATTTTGAGCCCAATGAAGAGTTAGGGGTAAATGTCTGAGTTTATCTGACCACAAAAAATCCAGTGGAAAATTCTAGTTTGCCTATAAACTCATCGCAGCGAATTTCATTTCAGCATGATGATTCGATGATTCATGGAAAATCTAGTGCATTTAAAAATAAAAGAGGGAAAACCCTTGGAATTCGATCATTGTCCTCCTCTCTGGAGTATGCTCTTAATACTGGTGTGCAGAGACATACTAGTGTTTTTTATAACATTGAGAGAAACAATGTTGATTATAGTGATGATATTGATCTACAATCAAAATAGTGTATTGATTCAAGTCAAAATCAAGGATTAAGGAGATCTACTAGACAGAGGAAAATTGCTTCCAAATTCTCTGATTATGAGTTTTTATTTGTTGAAGAGGCAGAGCCCTCGAATTGTTAATATCTGAGCATGTTGAACTGGCTAATTATAAAACTGCTTGTCAGAATAGCGATAAGGATAAATGGATGGTCTCTATGGAAGACAAAATGAATTCACTCCAAGCCTATCAAACTTGGGATTTAGTCACTCTTCCACCAAATTGAAGACCACTTAAGAACAAGTGGTCGTATAGACTAAAAGATGAAGATGGAGGAAGTAAATGCTACAAGGCTAGACTAGTAGTGAAAGGGTATGATCAGAAAAAGGGGATTGATTTCAATGAAATCTTCTCACCGGTTGTCAAGATGACAACAATCCAAACAATTTTGGGACTGACAGTCGTATGGGATCTTGAGTTGGAGTAGCTTGATGTGAAGATTGTATTTTTACATGGTGATATAGATGAGTAGTTGTATATGGAGTGGCCTCAAGGATTTTTCAAGAAGGGACAAGAGCATCTTTATTGCAGACTGAAGCAAAGTTTGTATGGGCTCAAACAAGCCCCGAGACAATGGTATTCAAAATTTGATTGATTCATGGTTACTCAAAACTTCATTAGATGTGAATCAGATCCCTACATTTATTATAAGAAACTTCCTAATGGTGAGTTCATCATTCTTCTTCTCTACATTGATGGCATGTTGGTAGTTGGTACTAGTCCAAAGATTGTTGGTGAATCGAAAGCTCACTTGGCAAGTAAGTTCGCTATGAAGGACTAAGAAGAAACCAAGAAGATTCTTGGTATGAAAATAGCCTGAGATAGAATAAAGAAGGAGATCATTTTATCCCAAAAAGAATACATTGACAAAGTAGTTGATAGATTTGGTATGGTTGATGCAAAGGTTGTTTCTACTCCCATTGCTTTCCACTTTCATTTATCTTATGGTTTGTATTCGCAAACACGAGAGGACAAGGATTTTATGGAAGGAGTTCCTTACAAATCAACAGTTGGTAGCATTATGTATGTTATGGTTTCTACACATATCAAAATTTCTCATGTGGTTGGAGTTGTGAGTAGATTCATGGAAAATGTTGGGAAGACTCATTGGGAAGCCGTCAAATGAATATTGAAATATCTAAAATGAAATTTTGATTATTATCTATGTTTTAGTGGCAATAATGTACAGTTGCAAGGATTTGCTGATTCTGATCTTGCTGGAGATTTGGATAAACAAAGGTCTACTACCGGTTATACCTTCATGTTTGTTGGGGCTGCCATTAGTTGGGCTTCAAGGCTGCAACATTCCATTGCTTTTTTTTCTACCGAAGCAAAATATTTGACACTTTCTGAAGGCGCTATGGAGATTATTTTGTTACAACATTTGTTTAGTGATTTGAAATATCATCAAAGTGATTATGTTCTGTTTTGTGACAGACATAGTGCAATTTTTATGGCTCACAATCATTCATCTCAACATCGTTAAAAACATGTTGATATTCATGCTCATTTTGTTCGACATGTGATTGAAGAAGGAAAGATAAAGGTTGTTAAAATTAACACAAAGGTCAATCCGACAGATATTTTAATCAATGTTGTACCCAAGGAGAAATTTGAGTGTGCTAGGACTTCACTTGGGCTTATAAAGAAGAGGTAAATCAGTAGGGAGAGAAGGGGAATGTTTGAGTAGTGGCAGCATCCGTTAGCCATCAGGTGGGAAATTGTTGAGTTGAATCCCAACGGACACACTTTTGGTTTTCCCTCCCATTATGATTGTTGGTATTATAGAGATATTGTAAAGCTTATTTAAGCTGTTGTTGTAACATTGTATTGTAATTCTTATTTGTAACTTAATAAAATTTTCCTCTGCTCATTGTAGATGTAGGCAAATTTCAGAACCACGATAAATCATTGTATACTCTATTTTATTATTGATTGTTCTAATTCTATATTCTTCAATTGTTATTTTTTTGAATCCAACACTATTTTGTTGGCATGCTTTTGATAGGTCTAATCCATCGAGTGGATATGAGGAATTGGTTGACCGCTTTGTAGACGTGTGTGGTGGCTTACCACTGTCTCTTCAACTTCTTAGCAACCATGTTCATGGGAAGGATCAAAACTTTTGGGAGTTAGATTTGAAGAAAGTTAAGAAGACGCTACCTCAAGATATACTCAACAGATTAAGAATAACCATTGACACATTGGACAGTGAATAAAAACAAGTCTTCATAGATGTTGCATATTTTTCATTGGATATCTGAAGAAAACTGCCATCCGAGTATGGGAGGCATTGAGATGGAGTGCTCAACATGTACTCAGAAGACTTAGAGATAAATGTCTTCTTGAAGAAATAGAAGATGAACTCATGGGGATTTTTGAAGATTCCTTCGAAGATCCCACATAAAAAAGGCTATATTGAGAATGCATGACCACTTACGGGACTTGGGACGACAAATGGAAAATTAACTGAGTTATCCTCATCGCCTATGGAATTTTCAACAATTTGAATCTTTGGTATGGTTTCTATTTTATAGAGTATAATTCAAAATCTTAAATTTTTACTCCAATGTAAATCTCAAACTCTCGCATGAATGCAGGAATCACAAGGATTCAAAAAAATTCTTAGAGTTTTTTGTTTGCTTTATTTCGAAAATAGGGGATTTTTTATTAAATGTTTTCTATTGAATCAGAAAATATGGCTGAGATGTCAACTGCCTTACTATGGCATGAGCAAGATCATTTTGAGAAGACACTCACAACAATTCCTCCATGGATTCCTCTTTAAAATTTGCAAACTTTGAAGATCAACAATGTAAGTCTAGAAAGATTCTGACAGAATGATGAATATGTGTTTTGTTCTTTATCCTCAAATGTTAATAATCGAATGCATTATTTATAATACATTGGCAACTTTTATTTACCATAAAAAATTTGGGTGGAACTATTGTTTTTGCTAGGCACCCTTCGCGTAGAAGAGTTGCGGATCTATAGAGCTTCTGAGTTGGAGTTAAGCTTGGGCTTTCTGCGTTGTCTCGAGAAACTTACAATTCATGATTGCCCATATCTAAAAAGTGTCACACGAATATTTGATCTTAGCAGGCTAGTAGAATTGAACTTTAGTTGTTTGTGAGGATCTTGAAGAGTTGATTCTTGCTCCACATAGCTGCCTTGAAAAAATTACAATATTTAGTTCTCTCAATCTACAGAGTGTGGCAATATCCCATCTTGAGAAGTTGATATAATTAAACATTAGTATGTGTCTGAAGATTGAGGAATTAAGTCTTGTTCAACTTAGCTCTCTAAAAAAAATTTTGATTGTTCAGATCTGAAGAGCGTGGCAGGAATATATGATCTTAAAAAACTAGTAGAATTACAATTTAAAGATTGTCCAAAGCTTGAGGAGGAGATAAGTTTTATTCGGTTAAGCTACCTAGAATATATTACAATTCTTGATTGGCAGATGTTGCAAATATTGTTGGAATATTTGATCTATGGAGTCTAGTAGAATTACAAATTGGAAACTGTCTAGATCTTGAGGAAATAAGTTTCTTTGAATTGAACTGCCTAGAAGAAATTAGAATCTCTAATTGTCCACATCTGAAGAGTGCGGCAAGAATGTACGGTATTAGAAAGCTAGTAGAGTTGCCAATTGTAAAATGTCTAAAACTCGAGGAAATAAGTTTTGTTTAGTTGAGCTGCCTGCAATATATTAAAATTTTTGACTTCCAAACATTGAGAAGTTTGAAAGGAATAAATGGGCTTACGAAGCTAGTAGAATTGGACATTAGTAAATGTGAGGGGCTTGAAGAGGCAAGTCTTGTTGAACTCAAATTTCTCAAAAATTTCAGCATTATGGAATGTCCACATCAAAAGACCATGGCATGAATGTATAATCTTAAAAAGCTAGTAGAAATGCAAATGTAGATTGAAAAAAGTGAGAAACTCAAAGATTCAAGTCTTGTTTGACTTTGCTGCCAACAAAAAGTTACATTTTATAGTGATCTTCAGAATGTGATAGTCTCTCATTTTAGGAACCTCGTAAAATTAGACTTCTTCGATTGTGGATATGTTAAAGAGTTAAGTCTTGATCAACTCAGCCTTCTTGAAAGAATAATATTTTCTTATTTTACAATAGCGGAGAGTATTGATGATGGGGTGTAGGTCATAGGGCCCAAGGATGGACTGTCCAAACTAGTAGCCCAAAGCAACATGCAGAAACACAGAAATACAATCAACCTATGAGAATTGTCTTAGAGTTCCAACAATATTTTCAACATCTGCCAATCAAGAATTGTAATATATCATCAACCTACCAATCAAGAATCAAAATACACATAGCAAAACCAGCCAAGCAATGTCGAGCATCAACAAACTGACAAGCATCGCCGAGCACACGTGTCGACCGAGCTCCCTCAAGAATCATCGATCACACGTGCCGAACGAGATCCCTTAAGAATCACCGAGACACAACGCATGTTGAGAAACACATGCCAAGTAAAGGTTTTGTTGAGCACCAGTATGTGTCGAGCCCTTTAGCGACCGATGATCCTTCAACGACTGAGCCCCTCGACCAACACTCAAACTGAAAAAAATCACTCCAAGTATTCTCCAAAGAAACTACCAAGAAAATCCAAGATGCTCCTACATCAAAATCCCAAAGTAAATAGAAAAGTTTGTCCCACACTTTGATGCTAAAAGAAAGCTCTGCAACCAGCTTTATCTTCACCAAAGGCTTCAACTCCATCAAGGAAAAGAGAACCAATCTACAAATCATCCACATCTGCTTCAACCATCCAAACACCAGACGCATCTGTATCACCACTAGCTAATCATCATGCAACTTATCACCACAACCCATCTCAACAATAAGAGTAGCCAACGCAGATCCATCTACAATAACAACATGCAGATCCAAAGCCAATTCCACATCAACAGCAAGATGAAACCCCTCATCAACACAAGGAAAACTCACAGCACTAGTGATCTCATTTCTCACAACAAGATGCTCACTGTCCTCGGCAAGTTCATAAGCTAATCCAATCATAGAAACATCAAAAAACACATCTAGGTCAATATCCCTATCAATAAGGTCATCAATACCGACCTCCTCACCAAAACCCATAATCGATTCTATCTCTTCCATCTCACCAGAAATCTCATTATCCACAATAGGATTATCCGCAATCTCCACATCATATCCATCTATCTGACTATGCAAAGCAATCATCTCTTTAACAGCAACATGAGGAAATGAACTATTCTCAACAATCTCCTCCTCAGAATCAACAAGATTCTCCAAGCCTTCTCCAAGACTTCTTTCCCCTGTAACATTCACACTAGCAACACTTCCCATGCCTTTATTAACCTCAGGTTCAGGAAATATTCTCCAGATCTCTATCTCTATTTCCTTTACTTGTTTCTTCAACTCAAACATACCAACTTGTATCTCTTCTCCATTCAACTTCCTCGCTTCGACAATCTGATTGTAAGATTTCAATGATCTCTCCCTCAGCAATCTATTGATAATCTTCACAATCTACCTCAAACTAAAAGAACAAAACCCATCCTGAAGATCTTGCATTTGTCTCTTCAAAGCTCAAAAATCTTCTTCTGTGATCTCATGGTTCTTATTCAGAGGCAAACCCTCTGCAAAAAAATCACCAACTTTCCAACCCAAGGTCCCAGTGAAAACTGCCTCACCCTCGGTGAACTGTCCACACACTCAGGAACTTCAAGCTCTGATACCACCTGATGGGATGCGGGTTGGAGGGTCCAAGGATGGACTGTCCAAACCAGCAGCCCAAAGAAACAACATCGAAAACAACCAGGAACACAGTTTTACAATCAACCTATGAGATGTATTTCCATAAAACAGCAATTACATTCAACATGTCAGGTTGTAAGGTCTTCCCAGTTCCGGCCAATTACAAAGATTTAAACTAATATCTAGCACAGATCTTCTGCAAGTTTCAGATCACCTTCTAACTAGTCCAGATCTGTGACACACCACACACAACAACCTTGTAGGAACTCTAAGATAGAATCTAAATGTGTGCTCGCAAGCCACCAAGCTACCTTCTTGTTTCCAAAGCCAACATGTTACTAGTCCACCAAGGTATCTTCCACAAAATTCAAATCCAATACTCAGATACTCAAATTTGATCTCCTCAACTTACATTCTACCCCCTAACACTCTACCCTAGACTTCCTTAAATACTGGCACGACCACAAGTCGGTCTATTGGAAATTACAAAATAAACAAACCCTTACATTAAATACATATTCAAGCCACAAGTCAGCCTGTAAATAAATATTAAATGCACATAGGATAAAGATCCAAGACCCAAATAGGTCCACACACATCCCAACGATCAATCCACATCACGATCACACGCTTCACAAATTAAATCCATCAAGTCGGCCTCCCAGATCTGCAAGAACATCAGTCGGCAATCCAAACTACCGAGTGCCAGCAAAACCAACCAAGCAATGTCGAGCATCAGCAAATGACAAGAATTGTCAAGCACGCATGTCGGTTGAGCTCCCTCAAGCATCACCAAGCCACAACGCATGTTGAGAAACACATGCTAAGTAAAGGTTTTGTCGAGCACCAGTATGTGTCGAGCCCTTCAGCGACCGAGCATCCTTCAACAAATGAGCCCCTTGGCCAACACTACAACCAAGAAAAAGCACTCCAATTATTCTCCAAAGCAACTACCAAGAAAATCCAAGATGCTCCTGCATCAATTGAAGTGAAATATTGTCAAAATTTAAAGAGAGTAAATTTTGAGAGGTTGTAGTATATTGTAAAATTTACCATCTGTGACTGTTCCAAGATTGAGAATTTATTAGAACTTAAAGATATGTGTTGGCTTGAGTTGATTTCATTGAGTACATATTTGAAGATGAATAAAATATCACTACCAACGAGACTCATCAAACTCATTTTGCACTGTTGTACATAATTATAGACAGTTGTCAGAGGTGTATGGAGTGGATAAAATACAAACACATATTTAGAAATAAACATGAAAATATAATATGAAAAATGTAAAGATTCATCAAACTGTGCTATGACACTTCATATTTATTTTTCAACATAACTGAGATCTATTACAACTCCATTTAATTCTACAATATTCTTTATCCACAAATAATCCACAATGATCGTATAAACATCTGGCAATCAAGCCATTACAATGGCCTCTTTAAATAGAGGTCTTTAGAATACTCCATAATTTTTTATGTAAGATAATACCCATGTGAAGGATATGGATGTTGGCTGGGAAACATCTAGAAAAAGCAATAGTCATAATTATGTGAATAGACAGAGTTTGGCAATGGGCGATGGAAAGTTTCCATATTTAAATGCTTTCTTTGAAAATGCATAGGTGTTTATTGGTAGAAATTAATATATGCCAATAACAGTTTTAGGAATGGTGATTGTACAGACTTTCAAAAGCTATTTATTGTCAGAGGAGAGAGAACCAAAAAATATTTGATATCTTATTCATCAGAGTGGTGGACATTTTATACAAAGTATTCCAAGGTAGTTTTATGGTTACACGAGCAACCACATAATTGTTTGTACACCTACAATGTAATATATCATGGTTATGCCAATATTCCCCCCTATTACATTGATCCTAAAACATCAAGATTCAAATTTACCTTACCTTAGGGACCTCCCCTTAAGGCTTGCATAAAAAAAACATGTTGATTACATAACTTGAAAACATATTTAGCGAAAACTATTCTTTTGAAGAAAAACATTCTAAACTAAGCAAGGCTTTATCAAGCTATCTCTTGATCCTCAGAAAGGTGTACCTTAAGGCTGTGTTCTTAAGCTCTTGGTCCTAAAATCTCAAATCACAAATCCTTTAATTATTGAACAAAGATCCTTAAGAGATACAACAAATCTCTAACATTGTCTAGTGACGATTAAAGGGTATAATTATTGATCGTATACTGTAAAGCTCACTGGACAACAATCCATATTGAGCACAAAACCAAATACCAAACCTATCTTTAAAATGAATCTTCACAAGAAATGCATTCTTCAAAATTTTCAGCATTAGAAAGAAAAGAGAAATAGAAAACCAAAAATTTTCAAAAATGCTTCTCATGCAGAACACCATCCCAAAGTGAGAAGTTGACCTAAGATGATGGAATTTCTTTCATCCTCTGATGTCGCCAACCTCCAAAAATACCTTTCTATATTTTATCCATTTGATTAATTTGATGGATCTTTTTTGGAGGCCTCATCATTTGTACCTTCAACTACATTCCAAAAATCACACATGCATTCTTCCTATTGTGACACCAAATATCAAAACTTTGTCTGAACAAACCACTTTGCAATTCACGTAGACTAACACTAACCCAAGAAATGAAAACTCTCAAGAAAATTGGAAGGAGTTGGGAGACTATTTTCTCTAATATTGTGTTAGGATAATTTATCCTATACCCATAACCCAATCTATAGACATCCACCAGAAGAGAGAAATTATCAACACTAGAAATGTTTTGATTGAGGTGTCTATAAACATACAAAGGCTCTGCTTAAATAGGAAAAAGCATATAGAAAACAAGGATAGGGTTGAGACAAGTGTCTCAACCTAGAGGTAGTTGAGTTCTGTTAGAACTCAACAATATCCTCAAGATGAGTCAGAGTCCAAATAGGACTCAATAACATCCTTCTACCTCATTAATGAGTTTACCTAAGTAAACTTAGATAAAGAGTAAACAGTAAGACTATTTACTCCAAAACCCCCCATAAGTGAAACTTAGGGAGTACAATAATGGATTAGACAATATTTATGGGTCCAGCAAAAAATCCATGTCAGGTAACTACTAACACCTAAAATTACTCTTAGCTGTAACGTCCTATGGAAAGCTTCAGTGAATGGGGGACCTAGTTCTTTTCATTGAGAAACCTCTAGGATTTTAGAAGTTGGCTCTTCATTTTATGTTGAAGGAAAAATGGGAAGAAGTATTCTAAAACTACTAAGGTGATGCACCAAACTTTAGAATACTTAAACAAACCCAATGAACATGTTATTCTGAAAGATTTAATATCAAGGAAAAAACCTGGATTCAATATGAATGTTGAACAATCACAGATCTAGGAACAAATATTTAGACATAAAGAAAAAGAATATAATGACTTATTACAAAATAGAGAAGTTGATAGCATAATTCACTCAATAGAAATCACATATGCATATAATGAAGTTGATAACAAGACAAAAAATTCATGAGATAAAAGAATCACAAAAGAGACCAAAGGGCCAATTAGCATGATTGATATATTGATAACTCAAAAGCACACTAGAATTTAAGGATTACAAAATATTTTTTTCCCAGAGTAAAAGTCCATGGCCATTACAAACTCTGGTTGTATAGACTAGTTGATGTAGGATTTGACAAATGCAAATCCACAAAACCCGAATACACCTGCATGCAAATGACCTGTTACAGAGAGGAAGCACGAGAATGCAAAATTAGAACTCAGAGATGCTTGAAAGAAGAGTCAAAATATTGTTCCCTAAGTTATGAAAGAAACATTACAAAGTTTAGCCTATAAAGGTGAACAAACCCTAAAACAAAAAAAACTAGGTTGCGCAATATAATTAATATAAAATATTAATTATATGCACTAACAGACATCTTAAGTGAGAAAAGAATAATGAATCTTTCTAATTACTCTAACACCCCCCCTTAAGCGAAGCTCAGGAGGTAAGCTAACCTAGCACAGCTATGAAAGCAAGAAATGGGTCCTGGCAACAAGGCCTGATTAGGTACCTAATACAAGGAAATCTCTGTAAACTGGAGACAAAGGAGAAAACCCAGTGGGAAAAAATCCTCTCCAAAAAGAGATATAAAAGCAAGAAAAAGACAAAAGATGACTTCAAGAGACTCTCTCAAATCCATGAGTGCAATTTGTGTTGCCAACCCCCGCGTGAGAGAGGGTTGAGGCTCCAAAGCCCCCCCAGAATGAAAGAACCCCTGGATCAATGAACAAACCACTATGACTCCAATGCAAAGGAGTGAAAGACAGTGAGTACTGAAGAGGTAATCTTGAAAGATGAGGTGTCACTGGAAGGCTAAGCTGATGCTCAAAGGAGTAGACACGAGGATCCTGAAATGGAATCCCCAATGCAAGTGGTATGACAGGTGCGCTGACACTATCATGAGAGAGGAGATGCGTGTCCTCTGTAGAATCCTCAATAACTGCACCTGGTGGCTTGATGAATGGAGCTGGAGGGTCAGGCAGTGCTAAAGAAGAGTCCTGGTGAAGAGAAGAAACCTCAACAACATGTGGTGTGGCAGTCACAGCAGTGGTCTCAGGAATAACACAGAGGTTCAAGTGACCTGACTGCACCACATGATGCTCTCGCGGAAGAGGAGAGCGGAGCTCTGATAATGGAGATGGTGGACCAAAATGTGTGAAGGTGTAGAGACGGTTGGAATGATCAACTTTTCCTGTAGCAACAATGCCTCCTTTCACACTATCCCGGATGAGGACTGAATCTGTCGTGAACTCAACTGTCTTCCCTGACCCACTGAGAGTAATCTGATGAATCAAGAGAAGGTTTGCAGATAGAGATGGAACATACAATACATCATTGAATGTGCCATCTTGAATGCTTACAGAACCTTTCCCATAGACTTTCATAACAGTGTTATTCCCCATGAGAATGTGATGAATAGGAGAAGCTGCAAGAGAAGAGAAGATCTCCGGAGAAGATGTCATATGGTGAGAAGCAACTGAATCCAGTATCCAAGGGACCTGTGAAGGGGATGTAGCAGAAGCTTGGAATGCATGACCCTTTCCAAGATCTTGTCCAGCTGAAGAAGATGTGGTAGAAGACTGAAAAGCAGACCCCTGTGAGCCAGAAGAGGATGGAGAGTAAACATTTCTCTTCTGAAGGAGAGCTTGCAAAGCCGCAATCTGTTTCTCATAACCATCAAACTTCTTCTGATAGCAAAGTGACTCATCATGAGTTCCCTTCTGACAATAGGAACATGAGGGTTTGTCAGTCTTTGATTTCTCATTCTAAGGAGTAGATGGTGGTGCCTGTTTCTGCTCCGGCTTCCGTGAAGATGAGTGGGCAACCAAAGCATGGCTCATAGAGCCAGAAGAGCTATCCAGTTGTTGAATCTTTGACTGCTCTCGAGTCAATCGATCACAGAAGGTCTCAAAGGAAGGCATAGTGTGCTGAGGGCCCAAAGCATCCATAGTGGAATAGAAGGTGGAGGAGAAGATCAAAAACTTTTCGCGAAGCTTTGAGAGTATCAAAAAAATACACTCATTATCTGACTTGGTCTTCCCACATCCCTGTAAAACTGAATGGAGAGAATTGAACTTCATCAAGAAGTCCTCAATGGTGGAAAAAATGTCAGGGAACAAGGATGTCAACTCTGCATTAAGCTAAAGTGCCTTGAAATCATTAACTATGCCAAACAAATCTTCAAACTTGTTCCATATAGCTGAGGAGTGTTCAAATTCTCCAAGTGAAACAGGAGACTGTCATAAACATTCAGTGCCAGTAAGCCAATGGCTTCATCCATTTTATTTATGTGCTAAAGAGCCTCAAAAAGACACTGTAGAACAGGTTGGTTCTCATCTAGACACGACCATAATCCGTGTGACATAAGCAGCCTGGTCATGTGAGATTGCCAGGTGTGGTAGTTATGTGGTGTTAGTCGGGACATTGAAGTGTCCAACATTGAGAGAAGCAGACGGAAGCAGAAGGGTCTTTCTGAAGTAAAGTGTAGAAAGTAAAATGCACCCCCCCACAATGTATAATACTATCCCCTGTACACCACAAAATACTAAGAGAGCACAAAAAATGAGAAAAAAACCTGAGTTCCAGAGGCAGAACAGGAGCACAGAAGAAGGTGTGAATTTGACTACAAAATCTAGCAAGAAAATGGAAAAATTAGGAAATGAAACCTGCATGAGAGCAACAGGCTCAGAAAGAGCTTTCCAATGATATAAAGAAGTCGAAAATTTGAGTCTGTATGAGCCCTGTAGGACCAAAAAGGTGTTGGATTAGGCTGAAAGCTAAACTCCCAAGAACACCTGCATGCAAACCTGTCACATGAAAGAAGAAAGATACAGACAGAAGAAGAAAGCTATGGCAGCCAAAAGGCCAAAGACATGATATCCATGTTGAAAAGAAAGAATATCTGTTATCAACAAACTGAATACAAAATACAATCTCCTTACTAAAACAAAAGAGGTGAATCCTTATAAAGGAATCACGAAACCTTAAAAGAGAAACCCTAAGGTTAGCTAAAGCAAAATAGAGTGAATAGTTGAGTTAGTAATTAGATCATAATAATTTAATTAATAACCCAATAGACTATTACTCTAACACCCCCTGAAGATAAGCTCTGGGAGAAGCAAAACCTAGTAAACTACTGCAGAAAGCAGGAAAGATGGGTCCCGGCAACAAGGCCTGATCAGGTACCCAAGTACAAGAAATAAACTAGATGAAGAAAATTGAGCCTTCAATCTAGGAAAAGTCTCAAAGAGAGGAACAAGAATGAGCAGGAAGCATCTCCGAAGTATGAAGCTATAAACTCTGTGAAAAGAAACTGCTGGAACCCCCACTGAAGTGCATGACCAAGTAGAGAAGACAATGTCTGATGAGCTGATCAATCGAACCAAGGAAGAAATAGAACCAATAGGTGAACCCCCCCATAATGCTGAACAGGGAGAGGTGACAGGAACACTAAAATGCAATGCCAGAAACATCTACAGAAGGAAGAACCAGGATCACCAACAGTGCAACAGAAGTACAAGCACAGGATAAAGGGCGGTGTCACCGACACACAGCATGGGCTAATGTCATGGAAGGTACGCTCACTTGACAAAGGTGGATGAACACAAAATGGCATAACATCATAACCCCCCATGGCACTTTATAACTGAGTGCGAGTACAAAAACACACAAGGTGTACAAGATCCCAGAAATGCAGAAGTAGGCTCTTTATCTCAGTGCATTTACAGAAATGAAAATGCTACATAAGAGATACAACAAGCTCAGAAGTCAGAAAGAAGAGTGAGCCAGAAGAATAGTAGAAGAGATCCCAGGACCTGTAAAACCCAATTAATCCGCCAGAGTGCAAAAACTGCCAAACTCAGAGGAGAGATAACCTAGAGCAGAATCTGGAAAAAATACCCCTGCAACTGAATAGTTCACTGAACCAATTTTCTGACGATATCTGGTTTGCCAAAAAAGGATTCCGGATGAGCAAGATATGGCTCCCAAAAGGCAAAAATAAACATCAGACTTCAACAACAAAAAACATTGTCAAAATAGCAGAACCCAAAACCCTAACCTCCATCATCGGAAAGAGCTTTTCGACAGTATATGAAAGTCAGAAAAAGACCCCCGTATGCTCAAGATAGAGAAAAAATAGTCTGGGAGGGTCAAAAAGGCCTCAAAATTAGGGTTTAATCCCCTGGAGCTGAAAAAATAGGCCCCCTGGGTGCATGGCGTGCGCAGGGAGCTGGGTCGAAGCCCTTGGTCCAGCATAGGACCGATCGCAGTGCTAACAGGCCCACGGGGGCTAACAAAAAACCTGTCGGGCGGGGTCCGAGCGGCGCGGAGGTGGGATCCGGGGCTGGGCGGTGCAGAGGAGGCGACTGGAGCAGGGCTAGTGGCTGTGGCTAGCGGAGCGGCGGGGGCCGCAGAGCAGGCCAGCGGAGGGCCGGGAGGCGGCGGGGGCCGTGGAATGCACAGGGTGGCGGCCCGGGCACCGACCGGCTGCGGTGGAGCGACGGTGGCCCGGCGGTGGCGCGGCGGCGGTGACCAAGAAATTTCATTGCGCGCGTTGTAAAACACGAAAAAAACCTTTAAAAATGAGGATTTTTTTTCTCAGTTTTCGTGCCCGTACGACACTAGAAACCAATTTTTTTTTGCCTCAGAGGCAAGGTGTCCAAAATGGACAGGATTTATATGGATTCTGGGGTTTTTGGGTGCTCTGAGCGCAACGGTAATGTCTGTTTGAGCCCAAAGTGACTAGAAATAAAGGTCTCACCTAAATCCACACAAAGAACTTCTGAAAAACTAGGAGCACCCCCAGCTTCTAAAACGCTTCGACAAACACGAACAGTGAGAAACAAGCGAGCTCTGATACCATGTTGGATTAGGCTGAAAGCTAAACTCCCAAGAACACCTACATGCAAACCTGTCACATGAAAGAAGCAAGATACAGACAGAAGAAGAAAGTTATGGTGGCCAAAAGGCCAGAGACGTGATATCCATGTTGAAAAGAAAGAATATCTATTATCAACAAACTAAATATAAAATAGAATCTCCTTACTAAAACAAAAGAGGTGAATCCTTATAAAGGAATCACAAAACCCTAAAAGGGAAACCCTAAGGTTAGCTAAAGCAAACTAGAGTGAATAGGTGAGTTAGTAATTAGATCATAATGATTAAATTAATAACCCAATAGACTATTACTCTAACAAAAGGCACAGGTACCCCCAAAAACCAAGCTTCCTAAAAAAAACCAGTCACGGCAAAAAAATTGACGGTCATCTGCACGTCAACTGACTGTCTTGCCAGAAAAAAATCCGATCGCTGGAAAAATTCCAAAATCCACCAAAAAATATGAAAAAATGCCCGAAAAAAAAATTCAACAGGGTGACATCAGCAGTGACATCACCACTGCATTGTTGGCGTTGGCAGGCGGCGGTAGGTGGTGAGCCGGTGGTGGGCCGCTGGCGATGGTGGAGACTGGGCGGTAGCGCCAGTGGCGGAGACTGGGCGGTGGCAGAGACTAAGCGGCGGCTGAGCGGCAGTGCCGGTGGTGGCAGCCCCGGTAGCTGGTGGGTGGCGCGCTGGCTGGAGCGAGGTGTGGGCCAAGCTGGGGTGGCGTAGGGGTGGCTTCTCTGGCAGCCCCAAAAAACTTAAGAGAAAGCATTTTTTTTAAATTTTTGCCTCATTTTTTGAGCCGTACGGCCTAGGAGGTCAAATTTTTTTCTCTGGGGTCACTGTGACCAAAACCAGTGAAGTTTATATGTATTTCAACTCTCATGGGCCTTCTAAACGCAATGGTGGAGTCCATTTTGGCTCAAACAACTCCAAAAAATAGTGCCTCCTCCAAAGTGAAGAAGAAACCCCAGAGAAGCTGTGGTTTTCATCTGCGACTCACGGCTTCAAAAAACCTTCAGACCAGGCAGCAATAGGGAAGCTCTGATACCATGTAGGATTTGACAAATGCAAATCCATAGAACCCAAATACACCTACATACAAATGACCTGTTATAGAGAGGAAGCATGAGAATGCAAAAGCAGAACTTTGAGACGCTCGAAAGAAGAGTCAAAATATTGTTCCCTAAGTTATGAAAGAAACATTACAAAGTTCAGCCTATAAAGGTGAACAAACCCTAAAATAGAAAAAACTAGGTTGTGTAATATAATTAATATAAAATATTAATTATATGCACCTAAGAGACAGCTTAAGTGAGAAAAGAGTAATGAATCTTCCTAATTACTCTAACAGTTGAGAGAACGATTACGTTCAAAAGAAAATAGTTTGGAAACTGTAGTGTTTGGCAAGCTCCGTTAAATAAAGGAAATAAAACTGTCATTGATGACCTAGAAATGTGATAGCTAGCTCATAATCCATTAGATGAATCAGATCCTCATTATTTTGTTCAATAACCACCTCCTCTAATAATTATTTTAGCAATTTCACTAAAAATCATGCCCAAATAGAGAACAAACCAAGCTCACGTACATAGGACGCATGAAGACATTTGGTTGTAAAATAAACGAATGGAAAACTAGCAATAAAACTCCTTTGAACCAAAGAATTTATCTCCTAAAACTCATGTGGGGCCAACATGTGTATCGCCTTTAAAAACATATCAGGCCCATTATGGAAAATAATCTTGGGTGTAAAAGAAGTGACATGTGACACATTGGCATTGAAGTCGGCTCCTCACAAAAAGGACCTCCTCAAAAGCCCATGATACATCCATGTATATGACTCAAGATAAGCCTGGAATCAATAGAAAAAAGATATGTTGTGATCACTCGAAGGACATGTGGTGCTCAGATGGGGATTTCAACGAACAAGAAAAGGAAAGTCGCTTCAAAACAAAGTTGTGCTGACAGGTGGCAATACGCGTGTTGCTCCTTTAAAATAAAATCCACTAAGGGAAAAAATAAGCTAAGGAAAACATATTAGTGGACTTAGGTGAAAAATTGGTTCATAGTTTGGCAACTCTTACAGGAATCCTAATTGTGGGATTAGAACCCTTATTTTTGGTTTCAAAAGTAGTAGCCTAAGAACCAGCATTGAGGAGATATTACATGGCCTTCTATAATTTATGTCATTCATCTTCTATAAGCAAAGACCACACCTTTAAGCACTAATATTCTTGATCCAAAATGATCATCTCCTAGAAGGATATGTGACCGAGGTCACTAAAATTAGACTCGAGAAGGGTTTGCAGTTGAACCACTATATAGAACATTCTTCCAAAATTCTCTTCCTTGTGAGTTACACAGAGCATTTGCGGGTCGAACTTATTCAAATTCTTATCAATTCTTGCATCTAGTTCCTCTGAATCCATCATGGACTCATCTAGATGGAAAGGGGAGAGGAATACATGCTCCTCCAATTCTTTAAAATTCTCCTTTATCTTGCCACAACGGACTCCAAATTAGTCAAAGCGATTTGAGTCTAGACAGTTGCCTTATGGTAGTTCATTGTTGAATTGATTGACAATATATAATCCTTTCAGTCCAAGAAACCTGCATTAGCTACCTCTTGATCTGATTGTACATATATCTAGCTTGCAAACATTTGAACACTCTTAATCTTGGGCATTAAAAAATTGTAGAAGTTCTCAAAGGTTGGCTTAACTTCGGCGGACAAAGAATGAGCCTCAATCAAAAATATGAAGGCAAGGCAGAAAGAATCAATGAATTGTTTTAATTTTTCCCACTCCGCAGAAAGAAAACCTTTAAAAATGGGAAAGAGATCGATGGGAACTGAGGGAGGTGCCTGGGATCTTTTCTATCAAAAATTTTCATTTTGTTCCATGTTTCTCACCTTTAGGCGCAACTCTACCATCTCCACACTTTTCTCTTGTATTTTCTCATCCTCATTTTCCTTAACCAAGGCTTCCTCAATCTTATGCTTGGATTCTTTCACTTCTGCAAGCTTTCCTTATAATTCTTTAAGTCCACTCTCCTTTAAGCTTTGATCCTGGGCTAATAGTGTCTGCAAGGCACTTAATTCCTTTTCAATTTGCTCCTTCTTAATAGTTAGCATCTTTACCTCACCCTGGAGCTGCATTGTAGTTTGAAGACTAGCTTGTAATTGGACTAGCTCTAACTCTTTCTTCGTAAGCATCTTGAAATCTTCATCCTTTTCTTGTTGCTCCTAGTACAATTTTATCATTGCATTGTAGGCTTGCTTCTACAGACAATCTTTCTCTGTCTATTCTTTCTACAAAGACAATCGGAGTTGCGTAACCTCAGCATCTAAAGATTTCTCTCTGATTGTGAGGTGGTCATTTGTGTCTTTGACCCTGTCTAGATCCACATATATTTTATCTAGCCTCCTATCCCTTTTCATGTATTCAGAGGAAATAATCCTTTGAGCCTCCTTCGTGAGCACCACCCTATTCTCTGGTAGCGTAGAACTGAGATTGACACCATGGGCCTGAACTGCATAATCATCTGGTATCATCTCGCCCACTGGCTTGATTACTTTGTGTTGCGGGGATGCAAATGGTAGATGTTGTTGACCCTCATTAAAGAAAGACTTCACCCTGGGCTCAGCGGGCCTTAATGCATCCTTCACACTTCCCTTTTGGGTTTGTAGGGAGGTAACCAGTTTTCTTGAATGAAGTTGTTGATGTAGGTCCATTTTAGTAGGGGTATATTGCCCCACAAATGATGTGTCAAGTGGAAGTTCATAAGGAATATGCACTAGCGCTTGAGCTTGTATTTGCAATGCAATGGTAGAGGAGTAAGATGGAGTGATGTTTTGTAGTGTTGGAGGGAGTTGAGAAGGAGTAGAAACTGTGCCTGATGGGAAAAGAGACAGGACGGAGGGGACTTGAGAATACCAACGGAGTGATGTCAAATTTTAATGCTCTTGTCACCGTGGGTGTGGAAAATATACTGAGAATGAGGGTGACCGATATAGCAGGTGTGATTGATGCCATGGTGGAAGAATAAATTACAGCTATGCTTACTTGAGTGCTTGTTAAAGTGGTGGTAGAGGGGATTATAAGTGATGCAATTGAAGGTAGAGTGGAAGCAATAGTAGGCGCAATGGAAATAAGAGACTGAGAACTGAGAAGAGAGGAAGCAAAGCATACTAGAATTGTTGATGTGGTCGATGTAGATGTGGGGAGAATTGATACTGAGGAACTCCCTGGGACACTACCAGTATTTTGCTTCTTTAATGGTGGGGGTGTTACAGTAGTTGTAGCTTGTTACGATGAAGGGGAAGCAATGTCAATTCTATACTTGTTGCCTTCAGTTCTTGGTCTTGTTGAAACACCAGAGGTCATTGAAACTTTCATGGGCTAAACATAAGGATCTATAATATTCGCAGCTGGCGGGATTATCATAGGAACTGTCTTTGTTGTGTTAGCTCTACCTGGAAGGTGGGGGATGATTTGGGCTTGTAAGTTATTCATATTAATGTGCATCATCCCAAAGCTTCTTGAACTGCTTGTCCATAGAGTAATTTCTAATATTAGTTTGCAGTTGGGCAACTTCCTACCTATAAATCCAGAAATATAACTACTTCTCCTCTGACCATTCATCTTCATCCATCATGCATTGCATGTTGACTGGAATTTTCTTAGATGGATCCGCATCTTTGGTAGGCTTATAAAACTTGTGCCATGGAAGATGCTCATCTTTAGGCACCTACACCAGATCAATGTAAAAAGATACATCCAAGGACCTTGGACTCATGCGAGTATCCCAGTACTCACGGGCCATATGTTTGATGGTATTCTTCCTCTTACTTAGGTAGTCATCAAGGTCAAAAATCCATCTTTCATCAACTAGAAGGAGGCTAATTCGTAGTAGCTTTGAACTTAGCACTCCCTCGATGTCATTCTTTCCTTCCAGTGTAAATGACCCCAAATTATTTCTCCCTTGGAATATTTCTTAGTTGTGCCTGCCTAAACCAATACGGACTTAAATAATTATTAACTGCCTTAACATCTCTATGGCTAGAGTGTGGTTTGAAATGCAAACTGGTAGGCAAAAATTCTCCTCTGTGAAGCTGTGCACTAGTAACATTGAGAAATCTCCCCCAAAAAACCATTTTCATCTTAGATAGCAAGTCATTATCTAGCTCATCTGATCACTAGTAAAATGTGGGGGAGAGATGGGATTCCATCCCTAAAAATCATACACTGCAGGAACCAAGAAAAAATGAGAAGTGTAAAAATCATATTGGAAGATAGAATGTGGGTCCACATGGTTATGAGCAATCTTTTTCCATTAGTATCATTGGTGGAAAGACTCATGAAATGGAGAAAATATATAGGGTTCTGATGCTGAAACAAATGCAAAAGAAAGGCTAGAAAGTAAAAAGTGAATTCTTGGCCGAAACGGGTAAGTTGAGAAATAATTTCCTGAGCCAAAACTTCAGCGAAATCATACTAGAAAGGCTCTCTTTGCTTGTGCATCTTAAAAATCATACTCATTTGAAAAGCCCAAACATTAAAATCATGCTCAATACCATATACAAAAGAGATCATCAAGCACACATCCTACTTTTTATCATGAGTAAGACCCTTGATTCCCAAAGGAAAATTGGGTGGCACATTTTTCTGTGGGTCCTTGTTGAAACAAGTGGTGTAAAAGGTCTGAGTATCCCTCCTTGTGCTCCATTATTCTTCTATGACTTTTCTGGTAAATGCTTCAATACTAAGAGAGGGTGGAGGAATTCATAACATGTCACGAATAGTCACAGGGTTGATAATCACATTCAACTTTGAACCCTGGATGATGTCATTCCTTTCGTCAAATTTATATGCACATAGCTAGATGAATTTCAAGCAATGTGGAACCCTCAACACCACACATTGCGGGAGGCCACATTCCCAAAGCCCTATGGTGGGAGAAATAAACTCTAGCTTCTTCTTGCTTGCCATTATCTATTGATAAGTATCTTTCGGAAGGGCCTTGGACTTTTTCCTCAAGTTAGGATCAAAAACTTCTTCAAAAATATGTACCAAAATTGTTGTATATTTGGTCAGGCCCTTGTCCCTTGACATCATTTTTGCATAAATTGGTTTTGTCGGCAATGCATGACCTGCATAAGATTCATTTTCATAAATGTCCACATAATCATGGGAGCCAACAACCCCCATAGAATTTCTTGCTCCGCCCATATCTCTCGCTATACATTTTCTTTGTGCTCTTGTTGTGTTAGAAACACTGCCATGACTCTCTACTCTCAAATTACCCAAAATAGATCTCAAATTCTCAAAGCTTTCTACGCTGAAAATCGTGAAGACTCTACAAAGGTCCAGTGCTCAAATTGCTATAATCTTCAACAAAAACCTTCTTAATGTGATTTATGAGCAAGCTTTATGGATTTAAAGATGTTAAAATTCCTTTCACTGTGTGTTGTACACGTGCCCCAGTAGTTAATGTCATTAACTCCCACTCATGTGAATTAATGCATTTAAATGCGTACACACCACCGGCTCATCTTTTTAAAAATCTTGCGCCTTTTCTTGTGCCACCTCTAACAAAAAGCCAAAATTTTCTTGGTAATTGTAAACCAACTCAAAGACTATTATAAGTGGGTTATGAAAAGATGTTAACCCCACTCAACTAATCTGAATGCAAGATAACACATGGTTGTTAATCATAAAATGTGGATGACGTCACCTACAACAAGTGTCCTTATTTTAAAATACCAAATATCCATAAGATTTTCCTTAGCATCCCCAAAAAGGAATAGGAAAAATACAGAAAAGCTACAAACCTTGCTTTACAGGAACCAGTCCTTTAAATTTATTGGAAAGCAAAAGATAGAAATAAAAGACACCAATATTTATATATATACAGATGACAAGTGGAATTAATGAAAATTCTTGAGATGGATCCTCTTGACTGGGATCCTGAAAGGTTTAACATCCATGCTTTAGAGATCAAAATAATTGTGGTGTTTACATGCCACAATGTAGAAAAGACCTTCCCAAGAACTATCAAACTTTGCATGTTGCCCAGGTTTATCCCCGCACTCATTGTACTTCAGCACTAGGTCACCTTGTTTGAAAGCGGGAGAGATATTCTTATCAAACCATTTATTCATCATGCTTTATCTAACGTTCATTATGGAAATTGTTTTCTCCTAGTTTTCTTGCAACTCCAACAATTTTTCTATTCTAACCTTTGTGGGATATTTCTCTTTGAGCTCAACAACCTTTAGAAATTGCAGCGTCTGGGGCTCCACCAAAATTGGGAACACAACATATTTTTTGTATACCATTTCATAAGGCGGGGACTTTAGGATTTTTTTCAGCGTGATGTAGTTGCCTAAAGATCCTTTCACAAATTCTTGTGTCATTCGCACTTATGCTCAGTCCATGTCCTCTTAATTAGACGAATCAATTTTTTGTTGGTGGATTTCATGAGACCATTACCTTCGGGGTAATAATTAGAGGAACTTTTTAGGAAGATGTTATTTTGGAGTGTGAATTCAAATAGCTGGGAAGTCAAGAAATCTATAGCATTATCAGAGATAATGGTTTTGGGTGGGCCAAAATGAGTAGTTATTTCCTCCAAGAAATTCAATATCTTGCTTTACGTGGCATTCTTCAATGGAGTTGCTTATGTTCACCTAGTGAAGTAGTCTATGGAAGTAAGGATCCACTTGTGTCTTGCGCTTGACATTGAAGTTATCATGCCTATGAATTTTAGGCCCCATTGTGCAAAGGACTCATCCATGACAATCAGATGCAAAGGCATGGTTGAATTTTTTCTTTTGCTAGCATAACACTAGCACTTGTGGCATCCACAGACCAAGGCATGAGTATCCTTGAAAAGAGAAGGCTAAAAGTATCTTGTTTGATTTATCTTCATAGTGGTGGTTTTCACTAAGAAATGTCTATTGGATGAACCCTTGTGAAACTCTCTTAGGAGTCTCCCTGCATTGTGATTTCCTATACAGCGGAGAGGACATCATCAAAATTTATTTTGAACAAAATGCCTTCGAAAAAGTGGAAGCTGATATTTTGTAGTCTATAATATCTCCTCTTGTATGTAGGAATATGAGAAGGGTATCTCTCACTTTGCATGAACTCCTTTCTCTTAGCTACCCAACAAGTCTCGACTAGAGCTTGCTATATGAGGATTATTTCCTCCATTTCTGCGCTTGATGAGTCTGCTTCCTAAGCAATGTATTTGTATAGCCCCTTGCTTCGGATGACCTTGGTGGGCCTGACATCATTGTCATATTCCATGATCTTTGTGATCCAATTGGTCATTTTTTCAATGATATCACCCTCCATTATGTACTCTTGGACACTGGGGTGTGCAACGAAGGCTGTCATTTTGTTGGAAGCGATGAAGTTCTTGAATTTCTTCAATCCTTTCACAATTGCAAAAGCCTTCTTCTCTACAAAACTATACTTTAATTCATAGTCCTTTATGTTCTTAGAGTAGAAAGAAATGGGGTGTTCACCTATACCTTCTTTATTTTTCTATGCTAACACCATGGCAATGTTGAAATCACTCACATAGACATACATGATGAAATCCCTTGACAAATCAGGATTCATCAGGACGGGCGCAAATGCAATAGCTTCTTTTATATTTTTGAAATTCGTTCTTTCTTCCAGCGTCCATTTGAACTAGAGCTCTTTCTTTAGCATTAGTGTGATAGGTCTCACCATTTTAGCAAAGTATGTGATAAACTTGCTAAAAAAATTAATCTTTCTGGGGAAAGATTGTAATCCTATTTTGTTCACCGACAATGACAGCTCTTGGATGGATCTGACCCAGTCAAGATCAAATTTCATGTTGTATTTTGATACTATGTGCCTGATTAGATTCCCATGGGGAACTTTTTACACACACTTCTTTGGATTCAAAGAAATGTCAAACTCCTGGCATTTTTGGAACACAAGTTCCAAATGATTGAAATGTTATACGAAAGACTTGGAAAACACAGTAAAATCATCAAGATAGATCAGAATGATCTTATTGATCAGATCTTTGAAAGCGATGTCCATTCTACATTGGAAATTTGTGCTAGCATTTGATAATATGGTAGGCATATTTTTGTATGTGAATGTTCCCCACTTTGTGGTGAATGTTGTCTTGTGTTGATCCTCTTCTTTCACCAGCACCTCGTTATAGTATGAGAAACTATCGAGGAGAGAAAACATCTCCCATCCAGCAACTAACTACAGAATTACTTTCATTGATGGCAAGGGATAATGGTCCTTTAGGGATGCTCTATTCATATCGCAAAAGTCTACATAGAGTTGTATATTTATATTCTTATTTTAGACAGGAACCAAATTGGACACCCATGTGTTAAGATTTATGTGGTAAATGATAGAGGAATCAACACACTTTGTTACTTCATGAGCCATCAGAGACTCGATCTTGGGGTTCATAGGCCTTTTATTTTGCCAAACTGGCTTGGCTCTTTCAGTCAATTCGACAGTGTGTTGGATAAATGACAGGTCATAACCTTTGAGGTCATCATATGACCATGCAATCACGCCCTTGTATTTTTCACACAGTTCTATAAGTCGGTCTTGGTCATGTTGAGGAAAATGTTCCCAACTTTGAGCACTTTTCCTTCTCCAATCTCCAAGTCACTATAGTCATAGTTATTATCATGTTTGTGCTAGTATCATCATAGTCAAAGATGTTCTCTAGAGTGATCAGCCCTCTAGGAATCGTGTTTCCTCTCAGTTTAATAACTTAATCTTCATAAGCTTCTACAATCTTAGGTTGCAATTGGTTAGAAAACTCTCCAAAATGTTGTATAAAAGAAGTGATATGTTGATCACTTTCAAAAACCTACCAGTTTTGATCATTATCAAGCATGACGGGTTTTACAATTATATGGACAACATGCTTATTTTCCAGCAAATCAGAAGCAGGACTAAAATAGGAGTCATCAATGGATAATTTATCCGCATTAGTGTTCATCTTTCTGGGGATGACTTGGCTATTGAAAGAATCAAATCTTTCCATTAGATCCCACAGTCGGTGGTAATAGAAGTGCATGCATACATATTTGGCAACAACTATATTTTGTACTTGATGAACCACCAATTCATAATCTCCAAGTACTTTTAGTTTCTTGATTCCCATCTACTCTGCAAGGCTCATCCCATGGGTGATTCCTTTATATTCTGCTTCATTACTTGAAAAAATGAACTGGAAATAGAAAGACCTCAGAGTTATTTTGTGAGTCAGAGAATTTAGACAAACACCCACGCTAGATCCTTTCTTTCATCTTCCACCATCAAAGTGTAGAGTCCTGAGAGAAGAGCTTGTATTTTCGTTATCCTTAGCTTCAACTGCATCATCTTTGGTTACCCGTGGAATAGCTTGATCTTCTTCATTAATAACATAGGTGCCAAGACTAGTGGAGTGATAATTTGAAAAATGACTAGCACCAGTATAATTGTTCAAAAATGCCTCCCTTTTTTCTTCATACTCAGGATTCCCTCATTTTCAAGAAGCTCTTCAAAATGTGTTTCTTCTTGGGACTCAGAGTTGGTCAATGCTTCGAACACCACATGCTTAGCGTGTAACAGTTCAAAGATAATTTTGAACTTGGCTCCATGCTTGTTCCTAATGATAAGACATGACCAATCCAAGGAAAGATACCCGCCTATCCTGACAGTAAAATCATGGGAGAGGAGAAGTTTGAAAGCAGCGGGAATGTCTACCACAACAACTTCTTGCAATATTGTGATACTTGGATAGGAATATAGAGTAAGAATTTTTTTTTTATAATCCCTACAGTCTACAATCAATTTCCATCAAGTTGTATGATGCCTCTATTTAGGGGTTCATATTGAAGATTTAATGCCTCAACAATTTGCTTGGGCATGACTCTAGTACTAGCGCCACTATCAACCATAGAATTATGTAATAACTTACCATTGACAATGAGAGTCAAGTAGAAGGGGGTATCCTTGGGTCTCTCTACCTTTTCATTCATGCTAGGAACTCCTTAATTTACAAGAGCAGTGTGAGTACTCACTTGATTACTAGGCTCCTTAGGATTTCTCAGAAACCCCTTGTATTTTTCTTACATTGTTGTGTTCTATGGGGTACATTGCAGCTTTTCAACACTAGATATTTCCTCTTGCAATAAGGAATTTTGTCTTGGAATATTTAGTATATCTGACAAGGATATTCTCTTAGGAGCCTTCTTCAATTGATCATCCAGATTCAAGGTGGTTTGTACAGTTCTCCTTGGCTCATATTTATGAGTTGTTGTCTCCTTCAGCTTCAGGTAGGGAGGAACAATAGTGGGCTCAAGTGCAACTTTACTCGTTCTAGGATTTTCTTGGTGGGTTTCTTTATCTCCTATATTTTGCCTTTTGGAGTGAAGATTACAATTTGACTGAATTTGTCATTCCTTGGAGGTAGATGCAAAAGCATCACTAGGATAAAACAAGTTCGTGAGTACTACCTCCTCGTCTTCCATTTAGGAGAACAATGTGTGATTAAGGGAAATCTCAGTTTCTCTCTCCATAGACATACTTTGCATCTGAGCATCTAATGCAGCACTCTCCATGTCGAGAGACACATACATGCTAGGGTTAGCATGAATACCTTGGGATCTTTGCTTCGCCACCATCTTTTGTAAGTTTCCTCATGGGCAATTATGCGGTGCGTGCTCTACATTATAAGGGAAGCACCATGTATTTTGAGTATCAACTACAAAATTTTCCGGCCAGGGAGTAGATCACTTTTCTGCTTCAGCGAAACAACTTGCAAAGGTGAAGGAACAGTAGCCAACTTGTTATTTTCTTGGGGTTGGCCAAACTTTGTACCTCCATAGTTTTGGTTTTTTTTATAATTAGGTTTCCAAAACTGATAGTTCTAGTAAGGAGGCTTAGAAGAAGAATATTTATGCCCCTTCAGATAATGATTTCATTTGAGAATGTTTGTAGTAGGTTCTTTATGTCACTAACCTTAGATGCAAGTGCAGTGAGAGCATCTGCATTATTAGGTTGATCCATTAAGGTACTAGGTTGTGCATTTGGGTAGTAATAATATGATTGGGGAATGGGTGCAACACTTGGACTAGCCTCAACTCGAAGAGGAGATGCTTGCAAGTCTGGGAAGATAGGCATGATAGGTCTAGGTGGAAGCTGGCCTCCATCTATAAGACTATTCTCTGTCCTCACAACTATGGAATAAGAATCTAGTAGAATATGCCCACCCATAGACTGAATCATTACAGATATGCTAGGGTTAAAATCTTTATGATAGAAAATGGAAGCCATATCAGTAGGGGGTTGGGCAGAAGTAGGGAGTATATGCCAATTTTTGTTAAATATGGTGTTAAAATTTGTAATGGCTTCTTTAAGAGCCCTCTTGATGGTGATCAACTATTGGATAAATGAGGATCTATCTCCCTTGTCTGAAAATCTCTCATAAAAAGGATTTCCAAACTCATCCCAATTATTAATAGAGTTTAATGAAAGAGAGTAGTTCCAATCTTGAGCCTTCCCTTTGAAAGATGATGCCAAAATCCTCAGAGCCACATCTTGCTTTGTTATATTGTGTAGTGTACAAACCTCTACTATATGTTGCAAATTCTCTTCAGGAATCTTGAAATCTTCTTCAGAAAACTTGGGTAGAGATTTAAGTGTTGAAGTAGGAATTTTTCCCCAGGCAACTGGAGGGGTAGGAGGAACTAGAGGACTTCCATTATTCTAGGCCACAAAGTTTCTAGGATTTTCCATCTACGATTGTATTTGAGCTTGACCATGCTGTTGATTTTCTTGACCCTATGTGTATTGACCTCTATAGCTCCAAAAAACCAATTGAGGGATAAGAACATGTGATCCAGACAGAGTTTTAGACCTAGTGTAGCTCATACAACCACTCAACTTAAGACTAACTTTGTTTATCCCACCAGGCGTGCCATAAAAGAACTATTGACACCTAAAATTACTCTTAGGTGTAGCGACCTATAGGAATCTTCAATGAATGGGGGACCTAATGATTTTCACTAAGAAACCTCTGGGATTTTAGAAGTTGGATCTTCATTTTTTGTTGAGGGAAAAAGGGGGAAAAGTATTCTAAAACCACTAAGTCGATGCATCAAACTTTAGAATACTTAATCAAACCCAATGCAAAGGCTATTTTGAAAGATGGAATATCAAGGAAAAAAACCTAGATTCAATATGAATGCGGAATAATCACAAATCTAGGAACAACTATTTAGACATATAGCAAAATATTATAATAACTTATTACAAAATAGAGAAGTTTATAGCATAACCCACTCAATATCAATCACATATGCATATAGTGAAGTTGATAACAACACAAAAAACATTCATGAGATAGAAGAATCACAAAAGAAACCAAAGGGTTGGTTAGTATGATTGATATATTGATAAGTTGAAAGTAAACTAAAATTTTAAGGCTTGAAAATTAGTTTTTTTTTTCTAGAGTAAAAGTCCCCAACCATTACAAACTTTGGTCATATATACTAGCTGAGAGAATGATTACATTCAACAATAATATAGTTTGGAAATGGTAGTACGTGACAAGCTCTGCTTAACAGAGGAAATGAAACCTCCATTGATGGCCTAAAAATGTGACACCTAACTCATAATTCATTAGCAGAATCAAATCCTCATCATTATTTTCAATAACCACCTCCTCTGATAATCATTGCAGCAGTTTCACTGAAAATCATGCCCAAACATAGAACAAACTGATCTCATAGACATAGGATGTGTGGAGGCATTCCGTTGCAAAAGAAATGCAGGGAAAAGTGGCGTTGAAACTCCTTCAAACCAAAGAATTTATATCCTAAAAATCACATGGGGCCAACACGTGTATCACCTTTAAAAAAATGTCAAGCCCATCATTGAAAAGAATCTCGGGTACAAAAGAAGTGACATGCAGGATGTTGGTGTTGAAGTTGGCTCCTCTCAAAAAGGACCTCCTCAAAAGCCTGCAAGACATCCACATGTACGAATCAAGATAAGCTCGAGCTCAACAAAAAAAAGGTATGATGTGAGATCTCAAAGGATATTTGGCGCTCAGATGGGGATTTCACCAAACAAGAAAAAGAAATTCATTTTAACATAATTTTGTGTTGATAGGTGGTGATAGGTGTGCCACTCCTTCAAAATAAAAGTCACTAAGGGAAAACAAAATAAGATAAGGAAAAAACATTAGTGTACTTAGGTGAAAACTTGGTGCACATGGTCTATATAAGCTTAAAAGGTAGTTTTCCATTTCATTTTTACACTCACTCTTACCTTTTTTACCGTCTGAGCCCTTTTTACCCTCTTGGCAAAAACCATGGTTGTCCCCATTTAGGAGCACATATTTGAGCAAGGGTGGAGATTCCAATGACCTGTAGTGTATGGACCCCCGATATATCTCAATTTCCCACTTCTTATTTTTTTTTTTGATCAAAGTTACTAGAATTTTGAATCTAGGCATAAAATGTTTAGGTTTTAGCAATTATTTACTTGTTTTACCACCTTTGCACATTATTTTAGCACCTTTGAATTGTTTTAGCACTTTTGCAGGGTATTTTAGCACCTGCGCAGCCTGAAATAACACTTATGGTAGGGCTTTTTCAATTTCTTTTAGCGCTTTCACCTAGTGTTTTAGCATGTTCACCTTAATGTTGTATTTTTTATATTTTTATGGCACTTGCGTAATTTGTTTGAGCGCATTTACTCCTAAATAATGCCTATACATTGTTATAGTTCCTACACAAAGTATAATAGTGTGTTTGCAAATTTTATGGGCGCCTAAGGTTTTTAGCACCTATGTGTGCCAAAAAAGTGCTTATGCATAAATGTGTTACTTTTGCATTTTTGTCTGAGTAATGCACCTTTTTCAATTGATATGATCAATCTCATGGATATTAATGATGTTTCTGATGTTGTTTGATGCTATTTTAGACCAAGTTGTGTGATGTTAGTCTAGATCATCTAATTGATTTAGCATTGATGTCAATCAAATAGGTTGGTAGATTGATAGGTTGATGTTTTTCTCTCAAGATCTAGAGAGATGAAATTTGAAACGCTCAAAATGAGAAAATAGATGATAAATTGACTAATTAATGTTAAATGATCAATTTTTGATGATGTTGACTGATTAGATTGTATTTGATTCCAAGAATAGGTTATCTTTTGGAAACTAGCGGTACACAATCTATATCTATGGTCATTTGATATGATTGATGATCTTAGTGATGTTGATAAACATGTCATTAGGCGATGTGGTTTGTGGTATTTACTCAAGATTCCCAAGTTTAGAGTGAATAGGAGTCTGTTGACTGTTGTGGCCAAGCAATGGCACTCAGACCAAAATACCTTCGACTTACCGATGTGTGAGATTACCATCACTCTTGAGGATGTATATAGGATTCGCAAGATTCTTACCATGGGAGAGTGAATCTATTACGATCAGGTTTATGATGGGGAGGCATGTCAATGAACATTTGAAGATACTACCATAAAAAATTAGACTATCCCATGGAGGACGATGATGCAACATTATGAGCCCCTTCCCTCGATGTTGACAGTGCTCATTGGAGGTTTTCTTATGCTAGATCGAGGAGTTTATGGATTCACAGTTGTATGGGGATGTATTTTGGAGAATATGATTATGCATCCAAGCAGGTTTTCTTGGGGTTTTGACGTGCTTTCTCACTTATAGCATGGTCTTCATTACGTGGTATATAGGCAGAGTGTTTCACTTTCTACTGGGGCAGTGTTATTACAGGTTTTGGCTTGGAAGCATCTCCCTATAACAAGGCCTATTGTAGAAATATTGTCTCTTGTTGTTCATCCCTACATTTATAGCTATCAGAGAGTGGTTATCTAGCCTTGGTTGGGAAAATTAGATTATTGGAGATGCATGCTTGATGATTTTGATCAGGTATACTGGAGGCCTTATATTGGATGTGAGTCATGGTTCAATGATCATGATGATATTCCCTTCATGTCCATATCTTGGTGATTTGGGCAGACTATTTTTGTTGTGGGGAGATTTTTCTTCATGTGTATTTTGAGATAGTTCAGTCGACCGCAGGTCCTTCCATAGGGGTTAGCTCATCATGCCAAAGTACAAGTAGAGAGGAATTTATGGGGACCCTGTGTATATTTTAGAGTATTTTATGATGATTTTTTGGGTCTTCATCCCATACCATGGGATTACAGAGCAGATATCATAGATGTGGGTGTTACTCCCGAGTATGCACAATGGGTGGCCTTGTATCCTTTTTAGGGGTTTACAGATCTTGTCGAACCTGTGTTGGATATTGATGAGCGGGGTGATGATGATGATGATAGCGGGTATAGAGATGGAGGACCTCAATGGAAGAGAGGAGCTAGGGTATGAGGTGGTAGAGTTGCAGGTGCTTGAGGTGGGAAAGCAAGTGTTAGACCAGAAGGTTGTAGGGAACCATGTGGTAGGGTTGTGGCTAGAGTTATTCATGGTAGAGGTGGAGTTATCATAGTTTCTCCTATAGGTGGTGGTGCTTAGGGTGGACATGGTAAAGGAGGTCAAGGTGGAGATGGTGGTGGTTGGGGTGGAGATGGTGGTGGTGGTGGTGGCTTCCATTTTTGGTTCATGGATGGGCAAGTCGAGGTCATAGATTAGGTTGGCCTGGTGTACATGGTCCTCCAGCTCAGCCAATTGCCCTAGTAGTGTTGATTCCTCCAGTGGCTCCTTTCGTTCTTCCTAGCTAGGATATACATGCATTGCAGGCTAGTGTTATAGCTATAGAGGGTCAATTGTCTTAGGTGACTAGTGTTATACAGGTTTTGGTTTCAGCAGGGTTGTACATCTTAGGTTCCTAGGCTGACAGATCCATCATCATCTAGGCCGACAAATGATCTATATGTTGGCACTAGTGGCACTCCACCTTTAGGTTTAGGTGGTGATACAGGGGCTGGGAATGGACAGAGCCAGATTTTTTCTCTTTTAATGATGTTCATACGGATGTACCATTTGATATTTGATGATGTACACTTCTAGACATTTGATGGTGTACTTTGATTATGGACTCTTACTTATAGACATTTGATGGATACTTTGATATACTCTCACCTTTTCTTAATTTTTTTTATTTAATTTATCTCCCTTTTAATGTCATGATATGTTGGAATTTGATGGTTTATATATTTTGCAGATGGATGCAGTTCTACATGATTCTATTATGCATTTTTTTTGTATTTCTTAAGCAAGTGAAATCTATGTACTTAGTTGACTTAGATGTTTAGATATTAGTGGATGGATGGATTGTGATACTTACATAGATTCTTATATATGGATGCATATAGATATTTACTTGTATGGATGCATAAATGTGGATGGACTTATTTGACCTAAATGAATGCGTTTACTTTACTTTTTATGGATGCACTAAATGACTTAGTTATGTGTTTAATGCTTATATGATGACTTATGTTTATGAATGCAATGGTGCAATGATGTTAATGTTTAATGTATTATTTGGAAATGCTTATGCATATAGAATGATGAAATGTTATATATAATTGTAGACACCTAAATTTGATCATTAAATAGTTGGTCGATTAAAATCATAATAACCCTTCTTCTAAAGCCAACATATTAATCAAATAATTCATCTATTTAATTAATCTCATCTTTCGTCTATAGTCCTAGGTAAATTAATTGATTTAATTTATCTAATGTCCAAAATCTATTTAATTAAATAAAATTGTGTATTTGATTAAATATCCCTTTCCTTGCGTGTTTGTTGTGTCGGTCTTATGCATGTGATACAACGTCACCTTGGTTTCTCATACCCTGGTGCATAACATCATATGATAAATCAAAATACATGCTCACTACATAACAACTCCCTTGTAGGGTGCTCCTGCTGAAGGTTTCCTCTTGTCCTTAATCGGTCATCATCCTTCATTCATAGCTATCCATCCATTCCATCCATCTATCCCATTTCTTGCTTCTTCTATCCCCTTATCATTTTCATTCTTGCATTATCCTTATCATTCATTCAACATGCATGCATCATCTCACCCATTTTGAGAGCACATCTGTGTTCTCTTCATTCCAAATGTCCTCTCGAGGGGGCATCCTTATCCTCATCTCCAATCATCTTTCCTCCTAGTCACCCTTTTGAATGACGGGGGAATCTTTTCTAATCGAATCATCTTCTTCCTAGTTCTATGTCTTAATCTTTGTTGAAATGTTGCTACTTCAAACAGGGGGAAAATGTAGATACCTAAATTTGATCATTAAATAGTTGATCAAACTAAATCATAATAACCCTTCTTCTAAAGCCAACATATTAATTAAATAATTCATCTATTTAAGTAATATCCTCTTAGGTATATATTCCTAGGTGAATTAATTGATTTAATTTATCTAATGTCCAAAATCTATTTAATTAAATAAATATATATTTGATTAAATACCCTCTTTCCTCTATTTAAATTAAAGAAATTCAAAATTCAACCCAAACCCCTCATCCCACTTGCACCCTTTAATTCTACTTTAGTTAGGAAAATATCCTATTTGACTTAATTAATCTTTATCCTCTCCTAATCCCCATCCACTTGCAAAATCCTAACCTATCCACTTGCCTCGTAATTAACCTAGCTCATTAGCCTTATCCCCCTCTAATTGTCTGCACATTCCTAACCATAAAGATTAGGGAAGAAAAGTCACACTTTGCTTCTTTCATCCAAATCCAAGCCATAAAGATTTGGAGAAGCAAAGTCACACTTCTCTTCTTTCATCCCAATCCTCACCCAAAGTGTCTTTAAGGCCCTTCATCAATGCTTGGACTTTGGGGCATTTTGAGAGATAAATGTCATTTATGGAAAGTCTCTTTCCTCATCCCTCAACCACACTGAGATTGACATCTGGTCACCTTTCATTAATGCATAATAGTCCTAACCTCCTCAACTCTTCTATTTAATCCTCCCATTTCCATTCAATTTGGGATCCCATCTATTATCATATTTGAATCAAAATCCTTGAAACCATTAACAAATTCTCTCATTATGAAAACTCATGCATTTCTAAGAGAAACTTAGCCACACTTGTGAAAATCCTTTGAACCCCTTTTATAGGTTATGATCTCAAGCTTGATCAAAAAAAGAGCACTCTAATATTGTTATGTTGTTGAATCCATGAGCATACATACAACAATAATATCCTAGACAAATCGTTGAAACAAAGAGGCTAAAACAAGGTTTTAGTTGGTTTTCTTTCTTATTTATTTAATTGCTTCTTTATGTCTAATCTTGATTGTTGCACTGTATTTGTGTTTTGAATGTGTTTATTAGTTAAACTACATTCTTTTTGCTCACATTTCCTTCCACACATTTCTAGCATGTCCGGTGAGACCCACTTCTTGGGTTTACAACTAACGTTTTTGGTATTCTAGTCACTTTTTAACACTTGTAGGTTTCAGAGGTTTTATAGGTGGATCCATAGATTTGCCTCGGAAAGTTCACGTGCATCAACAAATTTTGCCAAAAATTCAAATTACACTTTCCATATTTTCTGCGGAATCTCTCTATGAAACAGTGGATTCACCAATCAGAAAAATTATGATTCTGCAGAAGCGCCCTGCCAATCATTAGAATCGTCGATCAATGGAATTGACAATCAACAGATTTTCTGATTAGTAGATTCACCAATTAGTGGAATTACCGATCAGTAGAATCGTCAATCAACAGAATTGTTGATCAACAAAATTACCATTCTATGGAATCGCTCTGTGAAAGAGAAAAATTGTTGTTCGTCATCCAGCTGATAAGATTTTTAATTCATTTTTTGAGAGTTATTTTAATACTAAATTTCATTAATCTGCTAGCATGTGTTGTTTACTCTACTATGAAGGAAGGTTGCTTTCATTGGTTAAAGACCCTATAAACATAAAAAAGTGTGTTTGCAAGACCGTAAAAAAAGGATATTTTTATAAACTAATTAATCAATAAATTGTGTGTCTGCTTAGCGTAGGAACTCCTCATTTAGTGCTTAAAAATGAGCAAATCTTTGTTTGGTGTGTATAGTACGATAGGAACATTTATGTTTCTTTAGAGGGTCTACCTCTTGAATAGCCTATAAGTTGGGGTGAGAGGGAACAACCCAAGCGGTAATGGCTAACACCAAGCATTTGCAAACCACTATATAAATAATATAGTTGTGATTAAAGTCACAATCAACAAGTGTGAGTTGGTTATACCAGAAGAAATCTCCTTCAGTATCCTTGTGATGCATTATAATCCTTCACTACAAGACTTTTAACATTTTGTTTTGAAAGGACTAGGAGATCCCCCTTAATTGGGAATATTGTTTGAGTATAGCCACCTGAATGGATAGCGTTACTAGATACCAATTGTTTTAGTTTTCCAAAACTCATATTTGTTGGCATGGAAGTTCAGAGACCGATTAAGATGGCCCACACTTTTGTGGTTCATAGTAGAGATAATGATTCCTTGGGAATTAATGACCCTTGGAATTTGAAGCTTGGTGTTCCTGAGAAGTGAGTGCACAAAGGAGGAGCCTCCAATATTCTAAGTTATCCACATTGAATAAATGCAACTAGAATTTATTCCAAGTGGGGGTTTAACAAATAGTATCCCTTTTTGCCTTAAGTTGTACATGTGTTTAGTTACAAAACTATTCTTGTGCTTTTATCACATACATTTTGTCAAAACAAAGTCAGTTTATCTTACTTTCAGTTAGCATACCAAGTTTCCCAGATATGCTCTAATTTTGTATATATGTGCATCTTCCTTTGGTAGTATTGAACATACTTAGCGTAGTCACTATTAATGTTGTTCAGCTGATTTGATGGTCTGTTTGGCATATTTTCTACCTAAAATCCTACATATACACTCTGTAAAACCCCAGATTTATCATTCTACAAATACACTATAAAATTCCAGATTCATCATTCCACATATTGCTTTGTGAAACCTCAGATTTGTTATTTTGCATATGTGTTTGTTCTTCAGTCGGTTTGTATTTCGATAGATACACCTTTGTACCTTGATAGACCTACCTCATTCAAATTTTTCTGACAACACATCCTATTAGCATCATCCTTTTATTCATGAACTACCTCCTTTTGTGAGAAGAGTCATGTGGCCTTTTTAGGTCTGTATTAGTTTCACATTATCCACATCCTCCATATTGCATTTCTTAGAATCTGTTAGCATTATCTAAATCAAATCTAAGATCCTTGTCAATCAAGTCAAATTATTATTTGTGCTTTCCCTCATATCCTTGAGTTTCCACACCTAGATCTTTATCTGACATCATCTCACAACTTTCTTTTAGACTAGTCCCTTCTGAAGTTGTTTGTTTGTCTTCGTTAGCATATCACCTCAATCTAGAGGTTCAATTTACTTTGATCATCATATAGCCTAGGAAAATCAGTTTGTTCTATGACTGCTATCCAATCCAATCCAATCCAACCAGAAATAGGTGTTTCAACTCATGTTTGATCATTAGTAAATCTGTTAGCTTATCACACCCTCTTTATCTTGCATTCAACTATCATCATCATATAGTTATATTCATTCCTAGATCATTTTTAGCTCACAACATCCATGTATATCATCGCCTTTCCATCCTCTTTGGCATCAATAATTCCTCCTAATCTGAGCTTAATTATCATCCTACTCTAAGCTTATTTTTCATCCTAATCTGAGATTTTTTTCCATCCATTTGCATCCTTCATCCCTATCCAACTTGTGAGCTAATCTTTATGTCACAATTATACTATGATGAATTTGGTCATCCTAACTTTTCTTCTACACCACCCCATTTTTATGATGATGAGATTCTTTAAGATCATGAAGAGTACATTGAAAACCTTAGAAAGTTATCTCCTAGTTATGCAGAGCAACATTGTAAGAAGCCACAAGTGAACCCAAGTGTTCAAACTGAGAAACTTTGATCCCTCACTGATCTTTCCCTCTACAAGCAAACAAACAAGAAAATATTAATATTCCCTAACAACCAATCAATCTATTTGTTGAAACACTTCATTTAGGCTCTATGGGTATGAAATCACCCATTGGTTTGTGTAGCACGCACCTCAAATCACTAAAACCAATAATATCCTAAAAATCCTTGTAGCCTTTTCTAGGTGGTTTTCCTAAGACAAATTTTAATTTTTCAAAGGGATTTGGAAAATAAATTATATAATTAGGTACCCTGTAGGAATTTACAACAAACCCAAAATTCATAGAGACAAACTCTACTCCAGCACCTCTAAATATCTGCAAGACACACAGACCTAATTAGCCAAATTAGGCTTGGTTTGCAAAGAAATTATCGAGATATGGGTACACAAAGTTGATACAACCACCCAAGAGTGTTCAACTAACCAAAAATACCCCAAACCACTAACCTACCAAGCCCCATCAGATGATCCATTCATCTGTTCATACATTTGCTTACTTGACTAGTCAAATACATGAGGATATTTGACCTAGGGCTTGATCTTAAAAACCACAGACCTAACTTTGAGTTCCTGAGCTTCTGAAGTCCTATATTACATGTCCCTAACTTACATTTTCCAAGTGGTCATGAGGATCCACTAGATAAATCCCAAGTTAGGGCTCCATCTTATGCACATATCCAAAATAGGAGGGTTTCTACACTGCGCTTACAAAAACACTTCTAACTTCTACAAATAAATACTAAATTGAATGAAAAAAATTGTAACAAAAAGTAAACTCCCAAAATTAACAAAATATGACACTAATTTTTCTTAGTGGATCTGTACAATGTCGTGCATACTCAGAATACTCAAAAATCATTCATATTCCTTCAAAACTTATCAAGCCGTACATATATGCTACATATCTATCTTCCCTTTATTTCTCTCCTCTCCAAGGGAGCATTTTTATAGCATCATATCATCGATTCAAATTCCCCTCTGCGATTTGTAACTGATGAAATACCAAACAACACTATGGCAGGTTACCCGGCAATATGTTGACAACTTGACGCTCGACAACAAGCAACTTTGCTCAATAACTATGCAACTTGCTCGGCAACAATGCAACTTTGCTCAGCAACATTTTGACAGTTTTTGGAAATGTTGAAAAAGAAAAAACAAACTAACTCCAAACACTTAGGGGGAATCTAAACATGACATAGCCTTGGACTAAGGTTCAAAAACATCAAAAAGATAGGATCTCTAGTTTTAATGGTTTAAGGAGACCTTGAGGTTTATAGAGTACCTTAAGACCCTTAATCTTACAAAGTAGACCAAGATCTTACAATAGGATGATCTGAGGAGTCAGTCATTTATTCTTAAAATAAAATTTAACCTAGAACTAAAAATGCAGAGAAAACTATCCAATCATAGAATAAGTCAAGGGTTATCGGTACCATACTCCTCTTGACAAAAGAAACTCAAGTCTCTTGATTTGGTATTTCTGCAAATTTTAGTTTAGTTTGTTCAATGGCTTCAAGTGTCAGCCATGAATCATATTCTAGGGGTTGGTTTTTCCATTTTACTAGAAACTCATAGTAAATTTTCCTTCTCATTTGGTTAGCCACTCTCTTGTCAACAATGTATTCTATTCTTGGAGCAAGTGGCTTGGGTAAGTCCTGAATAAATTTCTCTAAGTCTGGATCCTGGTCTCCTGTAGTAGAGACATTATCAATAGTACCTTTGAAAGCATAGATGTCATTAATGTTGAAGATAGGAGATAAACTAACACTAGGAGGTAGATCAATCTTGTATGCATTGTTTCCACATTTCTTGAGAATTTTGAAAGGACCTAACTTATTCATCATTAACTTAGTGTATTTCTCCTTAGGTAACCTTTCCTTCTTGAGATGAATCATCACCATATCTCCAACCTCAAACTGCAAATCCCTTCTCTTTTTATCTGCACATTCTTTGTATTTAGTGGATGTATGTTTCAACTTGGCTTGGACTTGTTCATGAATGTCCTTCATGACCTCAATAAAATCTTCTGCTAGAGCAATCCTCTTGGTTAAATCTTTCACATCTCTGAGTTCAAAAATACCCCTAGGATGGTTACCATAAACAATTTGGAAAGGGTTTAAACCAGTGCTTTTGTTCACTGAATCATTATAGGAAAATTCTACTTGAGCCAATACGCTATCCCATGTAGTACCATGTTCTTGTGTGAGACACCTTAGTAAATTCCCAAGAAAATTTTTGATGACTTCAGTTTGACCATCTGATTGAGGGTGGTAAGAAGATGACAGTGACAAATTTGTACCAAGTTTCTTTCATAGTGTCCTCCAAAAGTGTCCTAAAAACTTTGGATCTCTATCTGAGATGATGGACAAATGTCTACCATGAAGTCTAACATCCTCTTTGAAGAACAAACCTGCAATGTGAGAAGCATCATGAATGGTTTTGCAAGGGATGAAGTGAGACATCTTTGAAAATCTGTCAACAACCACATACACACTATCATAACCAGTCTTTGGTAGTCCTAAAACAAAATCCATGTTGACTAAATCCCAAGGCTTAGAAGGGATGGGAAGTGGTGTATACAAGCCTACATTTTAGGTATGACCTTTAGCCCTCTGACAGATCAAACAACTTTCCACAAATTTTCTAATATCTTACTGCATTTTAGACCAAAAATAGAACCTTTTCACTAAATCAAGGGTCTTATATATCCCAAAGTACCCTGACAAGCTCCCATAATGTTTTTCTTTAATAATATTTTTCCTCATTGAACATAGAGGTATACATAATTGACTTCCCTTAAACAGTAACCATTCTTGAATTATAAACTCTGAGAAATCAGTATGATACATGTCCCCTAATTGCTTGCAAACTTGATAGGATTCCTTAAAGTATTCATCTTCTAAGTACATACCTTTCAAAGTAGGAATGCCCACACTCTCAACTAGATTTCTTGAATAAGTAGATTCCTCCTACTGAGAGCATCAACAAATTTATTATCTACTCCTTTCTTGTGCTTGATGGTGAAAGTGAAAGCTTCGAGATATTCCATATATTTCAAGTGCCTCTTATTCAATTTCTCCTGTCTATTCAGAAAACTCAAGGCATGATGGTCAGTATAAAAAAAAAACTCCTGTGGTAATATGTAATGTCTCCATTTTATTAAAGACTTAACCATAGCATATAACTCTAAATCATAAGTGTTAGTGAACAGATTTTTCCTTCTTGAAATATAACTATCAAAGACTCTTAAAACCCAAAAATAGAAGGAAAGAAATGCACTAACAATTGAGTGAGTCACTCACAACCACACTCTCTGCATTCAAAGGCACAACTGCCTTAAACAAGAAGAATTTTCAATAAAACCTTTAATTCAAAAACATCTACTTTTGAAGTATACTTTTCACCAGAAAGCATGAAAGGCTGTGATTCATATCACCATAGGTAATTGATTAATTATTTTGAGATTTTGCAGATCAATAAGATATGCGAGCCAATTGACTCAAAACCTTAATCAGAAAAATGACAAAGAAAGGCCGATTCATAAAGATAATAAATCTTGAAAGATTACCGATTAAATCCAAAATATATTTCAACAGATTATAACAGCATGTTCATTCAACTCCAACTGAAATCAAAACCATGCATTTCAATAGACCAACTGATCCACAATAATGATAAAATCTACTTATATTACCAACTGATAATATATATTCATATATTTGAAAATATCCAGTATCATTACCACAGGGAGAACTTAAGAAAATGGAACAGATAGTAAAATTCAGTTTCTTTTGCAAAAGAACCAACCCCCATTTGGTCGTCCAAAATATCATATATAGCCACGCAGGGCTTAATCCAGTTTTTAAAACTAACTACCTCAAAATAGTAGGAAATTCAGAAATGAACTAAAATATAAAACTACTTAGAGAAATAATTGGCCAATTAGCCTATTGTAGCTCCAGCATTGGTGTTCGTGGTATTCTTCATTGTCTTCCATTCCTCGAACGCCATGGAGAAATTCTGTCTCAAATTTTGGTTTGGTTGGGCAGCTGCTTTAAACCTTTGTAGCCAAACATCTTTGAAGTGCTGCATCTATTGGGTTTTTCTTGTAATTACCTTCATATGTTCATCTCTTTAGACCACCGCCGATTCCACATGAGCTAGGATTGAATGATTAGTCATCCCGATTTCTTTGGCAGCTTTCAAGTTTTCCAACTTTTTCTGGAAGTAGGGCAGCACCTTAAACATTTCACCGCTAGCTTCATTTTCTAGTCCAATGATCTTCCCTGTACATTCATTTTGTGCCAGCAAGGTGTCTCTCGGGTTGATCTGAGCTTCAATTATCTGAGATGACTCTTCTATCGCCTATTCATATAATGAAATTTCCCATTCCAAATTCACTTTGACCACAAACAATGAATTTTCATCCATACCAGGCATTGCCTTTTCAAAAATAAACTTATTTATACCATAGGTACAAATGTTCTCCATATTATGCATCTCAATTTATAATTCCCCCCTTTTCTTTTTCCACAACTCCACATCATTTTCTACTGTATTTAGTAATTTTTCAGCTTTTGTCATCACATTATCAAAATCGCTAGCAAACCTAGTAATTTCTTCATTTACCTTATCCATCCATTTGTAGAAAGTTGTTGATATTGATCTGTCTTTGTGTACCTGGTCCAGGAATTTTTGACTTTCAAGAGACTTTACATCCAAATCAAAAGGGACCATTGTCAGTGGTTGAGGCAGAGGATTATGAAGTTGCTGAATATACTTGGCCATTTCACAAAGGGCCTATTTCAGTTTCATCTTATCTTCAGCATCCTTTTTAACTCGGTGACTGATCTTCTTATTAGCTGAATCAAAGATTTTTAAATTAGTAGCCCTAGTGGACATGCCCAGATCTATCTTTTCTACATGGAAATCACTTTCTATAACCTCATCACTGGTTTTATCTGAGTTTGGTTTGAATATCTCTTCCATCCGGTGTCCTGTCTTAGTATCCACATCGACCATGACTTCTACCTTTGGCTTCTTACTTCTTGTGGTTTTCCTGAGATATTTTCTAACCATATCTCCAACAGGAGCTGATATTGGAACAATGCTCCTTTTCTTGTTAATCGAAAGCCCCAGCCAGTTGGGACTCTTTGGTGTAGGGGCATCAGTGGAAGGGGTTGATACTAACACATTTTGGTGGTCTTCCCCTACCATTTGAATCTTCAGAGGGCTTGTTGGACTCTTATCCATTTTAACCTTTCTTTTATGTTGTTTTTCACTCTCTTCCTATTCAGAGTCAACTATAATGCAGGGGATCGATTCTGCCTTTTCTTGCTTTTTTCTCCTGGTTCTTGTAATCCTTGGGGATTGTATAGGGATTGTTTCTCCCTTTTTAGTATGATCTTCAATTCTGGTTTTGGATGCATCGATGCCAACACTTCTGGTTGCAGAGAAAAACCTTCAAAGATCTTAAGTCCCGTCTAGCTTTCCAACAGAAGGTGAAAACAAAAATGGCAAAGAAAGGAAAGCTGAATACATACATTTAAATCGCTTCTTTTTATTAATTATGATTACTTTCCGTGAATCAATGATTCCTGCCATCAATAGCTGGTCATGTCCCATTGCATTTCCTGCTTACTCGAGCAAACTCTACTTTTAGTTGAGTTGATGTCACTCCCCGTCTTTTCAGAAATCAATTTCATAAATGCGAGTGACATTTGGCACGTGTCGAGTATGTCTGATCATTATCGCATTTCTGAATCTTGAACATTGAACTGTGATGCGCCAAGTTTAAAGTTTGAGATCTCACATGCCTTTATCCACAAATTGACACAAATAATAAATACGATGAACTAACACAGGACGCGTGAGGGGGAAATGAATTATGAACATAAAAGCTATGGTTCAAGATTCAAGATCTTGAAAAACGCGACACCAAGACAGAAAAAGATGCAGGCTAAAAAAAGAATGACCAATGTAAAATGGGAAATTGAACTTTGAACTTTGAACTAGTGAGTTCAAGGTTCATAGTTCAATATTACATTACACATCTTACGCAGGTTTGCAAAACTTACCAATCGAAGAGACAAGCGCGGACTTGCACAGCGGGAAAAGGGATGTTGAACTTTGAACATTGAGTTCAAGGTTCAAGATTCAATATACAACCCGACACTTTACATGTTACTTTGAGAAAAAAATAATCAAAATCTTTTGACCTGCAACAAGTGGCTCCGACTAGGGATAGGACCATGAGGGATGAAACAACGAATTCCAAAAGTCTCTGGTTCCGCATAAATCTAAGCCTACAAGCAAGCAAAAACTAACCTAAGACACAACAAAACAATATGTACATGAGAGACTAGAAACTTACAGCTCATAAAGCTTGAGATCTTTCCCATTAAAGGACAAGGGCATTTATGTTCCATCGGCATACTTCAATCTGAAAGAGTTAGGACTGAGCTCTTGGCTAATCTCAAAGGGCCCTTTCCATAATGACTCAAACTTGCTGTGTGCTCCCCAGGGTTCTCACCCTTTATCCCACATCAAAACTTTATCCCCTGTCATGAACTTCCTGGGTCGAGCTCTTCTGTCGAAGATATTTTTCACCCTAGCTTGGTGATTAGTAATATGATCTATAATATGCTCCCTTTCTTCTTCAATCTTGCACAAATACATAATTCTTTTCTCCAGACCATTGTGGAAATGTTGGTCTTCAATCACCTTTTGTAACTTAGCACCAGCTAGTTCTAATGGGAGTGAAAGCTGAGCTTCTACACCATATACCAGTTCAAAAGATGATATTCCTATGGCTCTTTTGGGTGAAGTGCGATCTGCCCATAGTGCTTTGTGCAACCTTTTGTGCCAATCTTTGGCATTATCATCAACTAACTTCTTCATTATAGAAATCAAATTCTTGTTAGCTGATTCGGCCTGACCATTACCCTAGGGAAAGTAGTCAGACGAGTGTGACAATTGAATTCCATTATCGTAACAGAAAAGCTGCATTTCAAAAGAGGAGAAGTTTTGTGCGTTGTCAGCTACTATCTTTTTTGGAACTCCAAATCTTACCAAAATATTTTCCTTTAGGAAAGAACAGACTATTTCTGAAGTGGTTTTTCTTACGGGAATGGCTTCTGCCCATTTAGTAAAGTAGTCTATTGCGGTCAGAATATGAGTATGACCTGCACTTGAAGGAGGATTTATAGGTCCTATGAAATCTATACCCCATTGCTTAAATGGTTCTTCAATAACCACAGGTCTTAATGGTAAGGCTGCTAAATGAGGTTTTCCAGAGAATAGCTTACATTTTTCACACTGTGCTACCCACTTCTAAGCATCTTTGAACATTTTGAGCCAATAGTAAAAGTTCCTTAGTATCTTGAACATTGTTACTAAGGAGGAGAAGTGTCCACTGCAAGCTTCGTAGTGAAAGGATTGAAGCAATTTCTTTTGTTGGTCTTCATCGACACATTGGAGGAACATTCCATCTATGCCTTGTTTGTATAATACATCATCAAACATAACATACTTAACCACTTTTAATTTCATATTCCTTTTCTCTTTTGTAGTGAGGTGATATGGACATTCTCCATACGTCAAATAAAAGGCCACATTTGAGAACCATGCATCTTTCAGTCCAGTAAACAGAGACAAAGGAATGTTATCTTCTGATTCTTCTTCATTTTCTACAATCAACTTATAGAGTCCCTGACCCCTTACTAATTTGGTAGGTTTGATTTCTAAATCAAACTCTTGCACTTTGGCTACCCATGTTGCCCTGTTATTCATAGACACCTCCTGTTGAGTTAGAATACTCTTGATAGCTGAATTCGGGACATAGATGGTAGAGTGTGAGTGAATGATGTAATATCGGAACTGCTTAACAGCCTTCACCACTGCAAAATCTTTCTTTTCCATGGGAGAGTACTTTAGCTCATGTTTCTTCAACGGCACACTCATGAAGGAAATGGGGACATCTTCACCTGCTTCATTTTTCAGCAATAGGACACTGGACATAGTATGTTCTGAGGCATAACAATGTATCACAAAATATTTTTGGAAGTTTGGATGAGACATCACCAGATCTTGAGTGATTTCCTTCTTTACTTCATAAAAATATTTCTTGGCCTCTTCGGACCATTTAAAACTTTGTTTTTCACTTAACAAGTTTACCATAGGCCTAGTCGTTTCAGAGAATTCAGGTACAAATCTTCTCAAGAAGTTAATTTGCCCGAAGAAAGATCTTATTCCATTCTTGTTAGAGGGAAAACACAATTGTTGTATTGCTTAGACTCTTTCGGGGTCGATCTTAATTCCCTCTCTCGAAACTATATGACCCAATAACTTTCCCTCTGTCACACAGAAGACAGATTTCTTGGGGTTTAGTGATATCCCTTGATTTCTACACTCTTGCAGGATGAGCTTCAAATCTTTTGCATGTTTCTTCCTCTTACGGGAGAAAACTGTCAAGTCATCAAGGTAGACCACAATTATTTTATTTAGCAGGTGACCGAAAGAGGAATTCATGGCATGCTGAAAGGTGGCTCCTGCATTAATCAAGCCAAATGGAATTCGATTATATGTGAATGTACCCCAAGGAGTAGTAAACGTCATTTTATGTTGATCATTAGGGTTTACACTGATTCGGTCATACCCTCAAAAACCATCTAGCATTGACATCATCTCGGAACCTGCAACCATCTGTAAAATATGATCCATGTTGGAAAGAGCAAAGTTATCTTTCAGACTGGCCTGGTTCAAGTTTCTGAAATCTACACAGATTATGATTTCACCATTTTTCTTGCAAACTGGTACTTTGTTCGCGACCCAGGTAGAATGGTGAATTGGGTAGATTATCCTAGCATTCAACATTTTGTCCACTTCTCTAAAAATGGCATCAGAGACCCTAGGATTATAATTCCTCAGTTTTTGCTTAAAAGGCTTAGCGCCAGGTTTCAATGGGATATGATGTTGAAACTGTCCATTTTTAAAATCCTTCAAGTCTTCATATGACCAGGCAAACACATCTTTGAACTCTTTCAATAATTTTGTGAACACAATTTTTTCTTTCAGGTTACAACAAGTGCCTAAATTCACATATCTGGGATTTCCATCACTACCTATATTTATTTTCTCAAAATCACTAGATTGCATACCACCGGTCTCTTCAGCTTGACCAATAAAACAATCACCATGGTCAAATAGGCTCTTCATTGTTACGAGGCCTTTAGGGATATGATTTCCCTGCAATCGCACAATATCTGCCCTTTGGTTCACCTATTCATCTACACAAAACTCCTGACACTTGAATTCTTAACCTTCAAAAAATACTGAGGAGAATTTTTCAATACCCTGTAAGAATGTCAACACATGGGCATCGTCACTGAAGACTTGCCAAGAATTAGCATTTTCTGGCATGCTAGGTTGGTGAACTAGCTCTATAGTATACTGATTGTTGTCAAAATCAAGGTGGGGAATGAGTAATGCTGTAGAACTGGCAAGTACATCTACTCTAGAATTTAACTCTCTAGGGACTGCCTCAATTGCAAATGCCTCAAAACCTTCAATTTCATCCCAAACCCTATTTCTATAATGCTTCATCTGCTCATTCTTTACTGCATATATGCCTCTCACCCACTTCACAATTAACTCAGCATCCCCTTTAGCTTTCAGGATTTTGATACCTTTCCTCTTTGCTTCTTGAATACCGAGCAATAATGCTTCGTATTTAGCGGTGTTATTTGTATTCTCAAATTCCAGTTTAAAAGAAAAAGGAAACTTCTCACCAACAGGAGATATCAAAACTACCCCTGTGCCTGAACCTGTAGAGGAGCAGCTCCCGTCAAACTCAAGAATCCAAACTCCTTCATTTTTGGGAGATTTCAACTCTGCAACGTCTTCTTCAGGTAAGATCACATAATTATCGAAATATGTTTCTTGATATAAGATTTTAGCTCTGGGATCTTCAGATGGGAAGACAGTATATTTTGACTTGGTCTCAAGTTGTAAGATTACCTTCTGATTGCCAATGGGAATTATTGCTTGTGACCAATCTAGTTTAATTTCTCCTCCTAAGTCCCGGCAGAAGGTTCGACTTAAGAGCATACCGTAGCTAGCAGGTATGTCTACCACAAGGATGGTTAACTTTAGCCTTTTATTGGGATAGGTAGCTAACGAAACTTGAGCATCTTTGATTTGACCAAGTAATGGGACTTGTTTAGAATCCATCGAGTAACATTTGCCAAAGGTCTTTGTTAGGGGAAAATCTAGGGCTTTTGCTACAGATGAAGGCATTATATTGTCTGACGCTCCTGAGTATATGATGCAGTTACTAAGTTTATGACCATGCATGAACAAAGATACATAGAAAGGTTCTGGTTTACCTAAAAATTGAGCATGTTCTAAGGATTCCTAACTAAGGATATTTTGAACATTTTCAGGGGAAATTGAATTTTGGTTTACCGGAGTTTCATGAGTAGACACAGTATTTGTTTGATTTTCTACAACTTCAGGAGATGATCCTTTTACAAAATTCACTAATTTATCCAACTCATTGGGATTTAACTTCAAATATTCAATAGGAGAAATCTGAATCTTGGAAGTTTTACAAAAATCAACAAAATCAAAGGAAGAATTAGGGTTTGATTTTTTTAGTCTTTACCTCTGGTCCTGCTTTTTCATCCATCTTTGAGCTGCCACTTGTATTCACATGCTCCTTTTCTCCTTTATTTTGAAATGGATGCGAGACTCGATTGGTATTTTTGCTTCCTTGTTGACCCCTGGTGAGAACAGAGCAAGAAGGTTCCTCCAGAGTAATAAAAATGTCACCACCATGATCAGAATCAGACTTGTACTCTAGGTAGTAACTTACGGAGTCCCCAGGTCCTCTAGAGTTTTCTTCATCAACAGGGATCTCCTAAATACTTTCTTTATTAGCTTCTAGCTATTTGTATCGCACCATCTTAGGACATGAATCTCCATCATGTTCTTCAGTCAAATGAAAAATACACATATTTCCTTTTACAGGAGGGGGCTCAATTTGTAGCCTTTGCTGAACCGGCAGAGCATTCAATGATTTCCCATAATTTCTTGTCCCCTGACTTGGATATCTGCGAGGAACATCTTGGTATGGAGTAGGAGGGGATTTTGGCATCTGTCTCTTTAGGGCAATCATATCATTAACTAATCTTTGTACTAGTAGATCGCTAGGGCCAGAAGTAGAGGCTTGATTTGTCAATGTTTGTACATCTCTTCTCCATTTTCCTACTGTTATGAGGTCATCCTCAAGTTCTACTGCAAGGTTTTGAGCTGCAGCTATATCAGCCACCCTATCCCATCTCAATTGATAGCTTATGTCAAGAGACATTACATTGTCAAAGAAGCCTTTTTTTATTTTCACCATTCAATCTTTTAGCATTAGGGATCTGATATATGATCTTGTTGAATTTGGCTACGAATTCCCTCATAGGCTCATGCATCTCCTTCTTTAACTGGGACAATTGGAGCAAGAGGGAGTGTTCATCTTCAGAAGATTTGAAACGAGCTTCAAAATCCATTTTCATTGAGTTCCAATCGGTAATATGACCATTCGGCAAATGGTAAAACTAGTTAGCAGCAGATTCGACAAGGGTTTGTACAAATAATCTAATTGCAACATCTTCATGTTGGACAGCTAAAATCCCACAAGCAGTGTTGAAAGCGTTCAAATGGTCATCTACAGAAACTTTACCATTGCCATAAAATTTAGGTAATACATCTCTAGCCCCTTTTGGTAAGGGGTGGTTTCCTCCTACATTTAGAGGACCTACTGTCGCTCCCCAAGGCTGGGCCATGATTGAAGTTGGGAAGATGGTTACAATGGGGGGAATTTGAGTACCAGACAATGTTAAAGCCTGCCAATTGGATTGACTTGAAGATGCTTCAGGGGAAACTTTAGGAGGAGAGGAAAGCCTACTCTTTTCTTTCTTCTTAGGGGTAAAGGTAATAGGAAAGTGAAAATTTTGCAAATCTTGATAAAACTTATCAAAGATACCTTCTCTCCTCTGGGACCTGGTATAAGGATGAGAATCTAGGTTTAAGGTCTTTGTGGGTCTTGAGCTGCTCTGTCCACCACTGTAGCTTCTTGTGCTATGGGAAGTCCTCTCAACCACTCTCCAATCTCTTCTTCCTCCTCTATCACCAATCGAACCTGCTGATATTGCTGATCACTTTCCCTTACTTTCCAAGCCAAGATAGCTAAATCAGAAATAATGGCTTCTTGAGTATCTAAAAAGTGTAAGTCAGGTTGAAGGATGGGGGAATTTATTCTTCACCAGGTATCACATCAATAGGCAATACCATGATATTCTCTCACTTGGAAACACAAATGCATACTGATCTTTTTTAAACATGCTCCCCAGTGGAGTCGCCAAAAATCTGTTAGTGAACAGATTTTTCCTTCTTGAAATATAACTATCAAAGACTCTTAAAACCCAAAAATAGAAGGAAAGAAATGCACTAACAATTGAGTGAGTCACTCACAACCACACTCTCTACATTCAAAGGTCCAGCTACCTTAAACAAGAAGAATTTTCAATAAAACCTTTAATTCAAAAACATCTACTTTTGAAGTATACTTTTCACCAGAAAGCACGAAAGGCTGTGATTCATATCACCATAGGTAATTGATTAATTATTCTGAGATTTTGAAGATCAATAAGATATGCGAGCCAACTGGCTCAAAACATTAATCAAAAAAATGACAAAGAAAGGTCGATTCATAAATATAATAAATCTTGAAAGATTACTGATTAAATCCAAAATATATTTCAACAGATTATAACAGCATTTTCATTCAACTCCAACTGAAATCAAAACCATGCATTTCAATAGACCAACTAGTCCACAATAATGATAAAATCTACTTATATTACCAACTGATAATATATATTCATATATTTGAAAATATCCAGTATCATTACCATAGGAAGAAATTAAGAAAAAAGAACAGATAGTAAAATTTAGTTTCTTTTGCAAAAGAATCGACCCCCATTTGGTCGTCCAAAATATCATATATAGCCACGCAAGGCTTAATTCAGTTTTTAAAACTAACTGCCTCAAAATAGCAAGAAATTTGGAAATGAACTTAAATAGAAAACTACTTAGAGAACTAATTGGCTGATTGGCCTATTGTAGCTCCAACATTGGTGTTTGTGGTATTCTTCATTGTTTGCCATTCCTCGAATGCCACAGAAAAATTTTGTCTCAGTTTTTGGTTTCATTGGGCAACTACTTTAAACCTTTGCAACCAAACATCTTTGAAGCGTTGCATCTGTTGGGTTTTGCTTGTAATTACCTTCAGATGTTCATCTTTGTAAACCACCGCCGATTCCACATGAGCTACGATCGAATGATCAGTCATCCCGATTTCTTTGGCAGCTTTCAAGTTTTGCAACTTTTTCTGGAAGTAGGGAAACACCTTAGACATTTCACCACTAGCCTCATTTTCTAGTCTGATGATCTTCCCTGTACATTCATTTTGCACCAGAAAGGTGTCTCTTGAGTTGATATGAGCTTCAATTATCTGAGATGACTCTTCTATCTCTTGTTCATATAATGAACTTTCCCATTCCAAATTCACTTTGACCACAAACAGTGAATTTTCATCCATACCAGGCACTGCCTTTTCAGAAATAAACTTATTTATACCATAGGTATAAACATTCTCCATATTATGCATCTTGATATCTAATTCCCCCCTTTTCTTTTTCCACAACTCCACATCATTTTCTATTGTATTTAGTAATTGTTCAGCTTTTGTCATCACATTATCAAAATCACTAGCAAACCTAGTAATTTCTTCATTTACCTTATCCATCCATTTGTAGAAAGTTGTTGATATTGATCTATCTTTGTGTACCTGGTCCAGGAATTTCTGACTTTCAGGAGACTTTACATCCAAATCAAAAGGGACCATTGTCAGTGGCTGAGGCAGAGGATTATGAAGTTGCTGAATATACTTGGCCATTTCACAAAGGGCCTATTTCAGTTTCATCTTATCTTCAGCATCCTTTTTCACTTGGTGACTGATCTTCTTATTAGCTGAATCAAATATTTTTAAATCACTAGCCCTGGTGGACATGCTCAGATCTATCTTTTCTACATGGAAATCACTTTCTGTAACCTCATCATTGGTTTTACCTGAGTTTGGTTTGAATATCTCTGCCATCTAGTGTCCTATCTTAGTATCCACATCGACCATGGCTTCTACCTTTGGATTCTTACTTCTTGGGGTTTTCCCGAGATATTTTTTAACCGTGTCTCCAACAGGAGCCGATATTGGAACAATGCTCCTTTTCTTGTTAACTGAAAGCCTCAGCCAGTTGGGACTCTTTGGTATAGGGGTATCAGTGGAAGGGGTTGATACTGACATGTTTTGGTGGTCTTCCCCTGCCATTTGAATCTTCAGAGGGCTTGTTGGACTCTTATCCATTTTAACCTTTCTTTTATGTTGTTTTTCACTCTCTTCCTGTTCAGAGTCAACTGTAATGCAGGGGATCAGTTCTGCCTTTTCTTTCCTTTTACTCCTAGTTCTTGTAATCCTCGGGGATTGTATAGGGATTGTTTCTCCCTTTTTAGTATGATCTTCAATTCCGGTTTTGGATGCACCGATGCCAACACTTCCGCTTGCAGAGAAAAACCTTCAAAGATCTTGAGTCCCGTCTAGCTTTCCAACAGAAGGTGAAAACAGAAATGGCAAAGAAAGGAAAGCTGAATACATATATTTAAATCACTTCTTTTTAGTAATTATGATTACTTGTCGTGAATCAATGATTCCTGCCGTCAATAGTTGGCCACGTCCCATCACATTTCCTGCTTACTCAGGAAAATTGTACTTTTAGTTGAGTTGATGTCACTCCCTGTCTTTTCAAAAATCAATTTCATTAATGTGAGTGACATTTGGCACGTGTCGAGTGTGTCTGATCATTATCACATTTCTGAATCTTGAACATTGAACTATGATGCGCCAAGTTCAAAGTTTGAGATCTCACATGCCTTTAGCCACGAATTGACACAAATAATAAATACGATGAACTGACGTAGGACGCGTGAGGGGGAAATGAATTATGAACATAAAAGGTATGGTTCAAGATTCAAGATCTTGAAAAATGCAACATCAAGACAGAAAAAGACGCAGGCTAAAAAAAATGACCAATGTAAAATGGGAAATTGAACTTTGAACTAGTGAGTTCAAGGTTCACAGTTCAATATTACATTACACATCCGACGCGGGTTTGCAAAACTTACCAATAGAAGAGACAAGAGTGGACTTGCACAGCGGGAAAAGGGATGTTGAATTTTGAACATTGAGTTCAAGGTTCAAGATTCAATATACAACCCGACACTTTACATGTTACTTTGAGAAAACTTTAATCAAAATCTTTTGACCTGCAACAATAAGTATGATACTTTTGCTTTGCCTCATTGAGTTTCTTAGTAAATAATTCCACACGTTTACCCTCTTGGCTCAAGACACCACCAATAGCTCTCTTGCTTGCATCACACTCCATGGTGAAAATCTTATGGAAATCAGGAAGAACTAGTACAGGTTGTTGTGAAACCCTTGTTTTCAAATATTCAAAAGACTTATGTACATCATCACTCCAAACAAAGTGACATTTCCTACCTCTGTTTATGGTATCAATCATTGGTGCACTAACCCCACTAAAATTCTTAATGAATTTCATATAAAAGCGAGCTAGTCCATGAAAACTCTTTACCTCATTGGCTGATTTAGGAGTTGGCCAATTCAAAATGGCTTCAACTTTGGAGGGATCCATCTTTAAGTTTCCCTTTGAGATGAAAAAACCAAGGAACAAAAGTTCTTCTTGCAAGAACACACACTTCTCCAAGTTGATCCTCAACTTTTCTTCATGCAACCTTTTCAACACCATATCCAAATGCATTAGGTGATCATGTTCTTTCTTACTAAAAATCAAAATATCATCTAGATATACAACAACAAAGTGATTAATGAAAGTTTTAAGAACCTCATTCATGAGTCTCATGAATGTACTTGGTGCATTGGAAAGACCAAAAGGCATAACAACCCATTCAAACAAACCCTCATTGGTCTTGAAAGCTTTCTTCCACTCATCTCCCTCTCTGATTCTGATTTGGTGATAGTCACTCTTCTAGTCAATTTTTGAATAGTACCTTACACCTCCCAAATAGTCCATTAAGGCTTCCATTCTTGGCATTGGGAACCTATATCTGGTAGTAATCTTGTTGATGGCTCTTGAGTTCGTGCATAACCTCCATGTACCCTATTTCTTAAGAGCTAGGACTGTTGGAACAACATGGGGACTAAACATGGGGACTAATACTCTTCCTAATGAAACCCTTTTCCAACAATCCTTGAATCTGTCTAGACACTTGTGCATTCTTTTCAGGGGTTAACTTATAGGAAGCCTTATTAGGTAGTGTGGATCCAGGGATGAGGTCAATACAGTGACTGATCTGCCTCTTTGGAGGCAAAGACTTTGTACTACTGTCAGCAACTATGACCGTATACTTATTCAGTAATTCTTGTACCTCCCTAGGACCAACATCTCTCCTTGGTTCTCCATTCTTTGGTTTATTTTTGGACTCCATTTTAGTTTTGATAATGATGGAAAACATGGTGTTTTCTCCTCTTGAAGAACCTTCATGAACTCCTTTTCACCTACCAACATTGCACTATTAGTCATAGTTCTATCCTTGTTATCCTTTGGTAAAGGTGTCATTGTGAAACTTACACCAGTCTTGACTAGGGTGTATACATTTCCCTTTCCATCATGTTGAGCATTAGTTTCACATTTCCAAGGTATCCCTAATAGGAGATGACAAGCATCCATGACTAAAACTTCACATAAAACTTTATCCTTATACTCCCCAATCTGAAAATCTACCCAATGTTGTTCATCAACTAAGGTCTATTGATCCTTACTTAACCAAGATACTTTATATGGATTAGGATGTGGTATTCTTTTTAACCCAATATTTTCTATCATTTCTATACAATCTAAATTCTCAGTTGAACTAGAATCAACAATAACTTTACACACCTTTCCATTTACCTTACAAGAGGTCTTGAAAAGAGATTTCCTTTGAGGTGGCTCCTTATTGATGGGCATCTTCAAAAGTGTTATGTTGAACATGATGCATTCTCCTTATTCAGGTACTGCAGGCCTTGAATTTGTGGTGTGATAAGAGGACATGCTATGATTTTCATCTTCTTGTGTCAACTACACCCTTCTATCTCCTCTTTGTCTATTTGTACCAATCTTTTCAGGTTACCTAAAAGATTGATACCCAATCTAGTTACAAGTGAAGAATTTACTAGTGAAAACACTAGCTCCTCTTCCACCAAATCTTCCCCTACTATTTGATCTTCTACCTCTAAAATTACCTATGTTACTTGACTCTCCCTCTGATTATTGATTGCTATATTCACCTTGGTTTCTTGGATATGAAGCTCTTCCATTGAATCTGCCTCTATCTCTGCAATTATTTCCCCTACCTCTATTGTTTTGTTCTCCTTTCCTCTTTTACTTTTCCTCAATCCTAAGTGCCATCTGAAAATATTTGTGCACTGATTCGGGATTAAAAAATCTCATTTCATCTCGTATGTTGAACTTCAACCCATTAAGGTACCTTCCAAGCTTTTGTTTTTCACTCTCAGGGACTTTGGTCATTAGTGTCATCTTATGAAATTATTCAGTATAACTACTTACATCAAGGTCCTTCTATCTAATATTTTGAAACTTTTTGTGGAGTGTAACTTCACAGTCTTCTGGTACAAACTATTTCTTGATTTCTGATAACATTCTCCTCCATGATGGGATAGGATTGTTCTCTTCTTCAACTCTTTAATTTTGTAGGAAATTCCACCAACTCAAATCTGGACATTTCATCTTGGAATTAGAAATCTTAACTTTTTGATGTTCAGGGACATCATCACATTTAAATTGATTATCCACAGCTTCTATCCAATCCATGCATTCTTCAGGGTTCATCTTCCCAAGAAACATGGGTATATCTGCTTTCTGGTCTTTGCTGCCAACTCTCTCAAGAGCTTCTATAAATTGTTCTTTTTCTATAGGTATTCCTTTCTTTTCATCCCACTGCATATCCTCTTCTTCTTCTTCCTCTTCAGAGTCTCCTTCACCACTCTTATCTTCTTGCAGGCTCTTCAACTTTTTGATTTCTTCTTCCATCCTTTTGTTATTGGCTACTTTTTCTCTGACAATCTTAGCCAACTCAACATTCATTATTCTTATGGGAACTTCTTCCCTTGGGTATTATTCTATCTTTTCCCCCATCTTTGTCTCTCCCAAGGCTCTTTTAGTGGCTCTGATACCACCTGATGCAGAGCAATGCTGCAAGAAGCCACAAGTGAACCCAAGTGTTCAAATTGAGAAACTTTTATCCCTTAATGATCTTTCTCTCTACAAGGAAACAAACAAGTAAATTTTAATATTTCCTAACAACCAAACAATCTATTTGTTGAAACACTTCATTTAGAATCTATGGGTATGAAATCACCCATTGGTTTGTGTAGCACACACCTCAAATCACTAAAACCAATATTGTCCTACAAATCCTTGTAGCCTTTTCTAGGTGGTTTTCCTAAGACAACTTTTACTTTTTCAAAGGGACTATATAATTATTTACCCTTTAGGAAGTTACAACAAACCCAAAAGTCACAGAGACCAACTCTACTCCAGCACCTATGAACACCTGCAAGACACACAAACCTAATTTGTCAAATTAGGCTTGGTTTGCAAAGCAAGTATCAAGAGATGGGTACACAGAGTTGATAAAACCACCTAGGAGTGTTAAACTAACCCAAAATAACCCAAAACACAAACATACCAAGTCTCATCAGATGATCCATTCATCTGTTGATACATTTTCGTACTTGACTGGTCAAATACATGAGGATATTTGACCTAGAGCTTGATCTTAAAAACCACAAACCTAACTTTGATTTCTTGAGCTTCTGAATCCTATAGTACATGTCCCTAACTTACATTTTCCAAGTGGTCATGAGGATCCACTAGAGAAATACCAAGTTAGGGATCCATCTTATGCACAAACACAAAATAGGAGGGTTTCTAGACCGCACTTACAAAAACACTTCTATCTTCTAGAAATCAATACTAAATTGAATGAAACAAATTGAAATAGAAAGTAAACTCACAAAATTAACAAAATATGACATTTATTTTTCTTAGTGGATCCATACAATGTCGTACACACTCAGAATGATCATAAAATTATTCATATTCCTTCAAAACTTATCAAGTCGTACATATCTATCTTCTCTCTCTTTCTCTCCTCTCCAAGGGAGAATTTTTATAGAATCATACCATCAATTCAACTACCTCTCTCTGAGTTATAACCGATAGAATACCAAATGACACTATGTCAGGTTACTCGACAATATGTTGACAACATTGCAACTTTGCTTGGCAATATTTTTACAGTTTTTTGAAATGTTGCAAAAGACAAAAAAAACTAACTCCAAACACTTAAGGGGGAATCTAAACATTTCATAGCCTTGGAATAAGGTTTAAAAACATCAAAAAGATAGGATATATGGTTTTAATGGCTTAAGGAGACCTTAAGGTTTATAGAGTACCTTAAGACCCTTAACCTTACAAATTAGACTAAGATCTTATAATAGGATGATCCAAGGAGTCAATCCTTTATTCTTAAAAGAAAATTTAACCTAGAATTGAAAATTCAGAGAAAACTATCCTATCACAGAATAAGTTGAGGGTGCTTGGCACCACCTAGCATCCTCCAGTATCCAATCATTCCTCCAAACTATCCCATAATACCTCCATACAAACCCACTAGCTCTTCTTATCATACCTTTGACAAGGGAAATTCATTGGGCCATCCATCCACAAATCCCTCCTATATCACATCAACATATCCTCCTCATACAAAATTTACGCCTGCATATTCTCCTATAGTCATATCCCAATCTCCATTTTTGCATGACAACACTCTCACTTTCACCCCTAGTCTAAATCCTTCATCTCACTATCCTTCAATCCATAATCCTAGTCCTTTGCTTAATACTAATCCTCAAATCTATTACCATGATCCCTCCATTATCCCAAATCCACCATCCACATTATCCTACCTCACTCCTCCATCTAATTTTACCTACCTTAATCCCACATCCACACCTTCCTATTCCATTCCACCTTTGTCTACTCCATCTTATCCCAATCCACCATATTTCATTCCTTCCTACCTTATGAATCCCAATGCACCATTTCCCTATGTCCCACAATCTACTTCATGTGTTATATCCAATTCCACTACCTCTCCCCCATCACCTAGTCAATCTAATTCATGTGTCACCTCTGCGCCAGCTTATGTAAACTATCTAGCCATGTCATCCTCCACATCCACTTCCTCTCCATAATTCCATCAATCATGTTCACAATTAACTATCACACCTTCATATGTGGACTATCTTAGCTTCCTACCATCCACACATGCTACCTATCGCCCTTAGCTTCAAATACGCAAGTCTCCAAGGAGCTTCAGAAAGAAGCCATCAGAAAATACAACTCCTAAAGATGATGAGTCATGTCATCCCAACCCTTCATGTGAGGTCATTAGTGATGAGGCCCTTCTACCTCCCATACCTATCATCCATCTTTCATAAATCCAACTTATTGATCCTCTTCCACCTCTTGACACAAGTACGAATTGCCAATTCGTTGACTTCACCCAATTCCTACTCCCATCTTCTCCTCTTAGCATTATCCAAACCCAATCCAATGAACCTCATAACTTCATCCTCCATCCATCCATCCAAATAGGAGAACCTCACATCCTTCCATCCACTTCATCTAAATATTTTATCCATTCATCCCCCATCACACCATCTAAACCAGTTCAAACGTGCCAAGAGCTTTTCCCAAAGTATGTCCAAATATTCATTGACAGAACTTCAAATCCTATCATTCCCCCAACTCCGTTGTAGTATCCCTTATCATTCCCTCCACATCATGACCTTACAATCCCACTTTCTCCATCTCACGACCCATTATCATCCCCTCCTTTAAAGCAAGATCCTATTGTAATGACCCAAAAATAGTCATCTAAACCCTAGACCCCAATCTCGATCTTTAATCAAGAAAACCCTAATATTGATTATCTCAAGTCCTAACCCAAGGCAAATTCATCATCTTCAGTCTGATCTGACCTAAACTAGAATGGGTCCCAATTTATCATCGTACTTTATTAATTAATTAATTCCTAAAATCACAAAACATTGGCAAATAAACATTATATCATTTATTTAATTAATGTTGATTAAATAAATGACTAATTATCTATTAAAATCCCCAAAAAAAGAATTAAATTAATAAAGTTCAGTAAAAAGTGCATTTAAATTAATGAAATATTCAAAAATGCAAATTATGTCATCATTTTAGTCAACTGGACATCAAAATAGAAACAAAACAGTTTTGTTCAGTTAACTGATTTTTTTCTACTTCTCATTTTGGAAACAAACTAGTTAACTAAAAATAGATTTTGGAAGTTTCCTAAATAACTGATTAGTCAGTTCAGTTAACTGACTCTCTCGACCAATCATTCCCTGTGCACGTGGATTGTGCTTCTTCAAGTTGAATCTCTATCATTCATCAACTTTCAATCTCGATCGTCAATTTTGATAGAGATTTCTATAAAGGAGAGCTTCATTTCCTCACAAAGAAATCCAAACTTTTGAGTATTTTTATTATGCGAAATTAAGTTTATCTTAGCATTTGAGCATTTATCATTTTAAGCATTGTTAGATTGTTAGATTTGTTTTCAAATCATTTTCGTCTCAAATCTAGAATCACACTTTCATTTTGGGTTGATAAAACATATCTTAGCTAAATCTTGGATTAATTGTGCTTGCATCTTGCATATCATTTATCTTAGAATCATTCAAATCCTTCATTTCGATACAGTCTAAAGTCACTGGAATAGCAATGATCTGAGAGCAATTCCACACTCTTGTTTACTAGAAGGCAATGAGTCACCTTGGTTGTTTTATATTTGTGTAATTCAGTTTGTTTCAAGCAATTGAATAATGACTCATTAAAGTGTATATTCCTAATTAGCTTAACCAAAATTCACACACACATTTATGGCGCCCACGTGGGGTAGAACATCCATTTATGTCCTCATGTTTGATTTAATTTTGTAAATCTCAAAATTTTGTCCATACTATGATTTTGCAGGTAAAATAATGTGTTTCATCTCTATTTTAGCACGGAGCAAGTTCAAAAATTCCTTCTATCTTCTGTCTATTATTATTTCAGTGCCTTTGAGTTCTGTTTCAACACCTTCCATCTCTGTTCTATGACTTTTATAACACATTTGCATTATTGTTTAGTGTATTTAATCATTTTTAGCTTGCATGTCATTTCTGTAGATTGCATGTTTTGCTTTTTAGCTTGCATTTCATTTATGTAGGTTGCATGTTGTTCTTTTTAGCTTGCATGTCATTTCTGTAGATTGCATGTTGTTAGTGAACAGATTTGTCTTTTTACAAATAATCTTTTAAGTTTTCTCTATCACCCTTAAAAGACAAACTATTTCTAACAGTTGGGTAAGTGTATTTTATAATCACTTCCCTCTGAATTTTATAA
>MU226258.1:0-35870 GCA_018584345.1 Thuja plicata | reverse complement strand
TGAGCCTACTTTAGAATATAATCCTCCTATTTGGGATGAACCTTTGGATTTGGATGTTGATTACTCTCTTCCTCATGAAGCCATTGAGGATGATCCTCCTATTTGGGATAAACCCTTGAATAAGGACGTTGATTTATCCCCTCCTCATGAAGATGCCTTGATACAAGAGGTTAATTTATTAATGGATGACATATTCATACATGATGGTGACTCTTTTTCTAAAATACACTCCTCTTGTGAAGACATTTTAGAGAAAGAAGAAAACATTATAGATGCTTTACCTCCATTTGGGATTCCTTATAGTGATGAGGCATTAGTGGAGAATGATATGAATTCCCTTAATGCTCTCCCTCTTAGTGATGATCTTATGGAGAATAAACATCCTACCTCATCTCCTCCTAGGATATATTATTTTCTTCCTTCTTGTGAATCTATTTGTAGTGCTGAGATAACTAACATGGTTTATCCAAAACCCTTGTTGACTATCAAAGGTTGTCCTCGCATTACCATCAAAGGTAAACCTATTGAATCTTTACAGTCTTTCAATGATCAAGATTTGATAGCTCACACCTATCATACACAGAATAACCTTCAACCTAATCTAGTAGTTCCTACTTCTTTACCACCTTCTCAACCCATTATTCCTCCTCCACCCCATCTTCCTATCATGGAGTATGATATGATAAACCAATTGCGCAATACCCCTGCCAAGATTTCTTTTTGGGACCTTCTTCAAAATTCACCTACCTATCATGAAGCCTTGCAAAAAGCTCTAGCAACTCTTCCCACTCCAAATCCTAATCAAGAGAACATCAATGCCTTCTTACAATGCATACATGTTACCCTGGGTCCTCCTGACATTGTATTTAATCAAAAGGATTTACCTTCTAAATAAGTTCATAAGCAATATGATGCCCTTATGGTTGTTGTTACTATCAGTAAGAATATCATTCGTAGGACCTTGATTGATAATGGATATGGGCTTAGTGTTTGTAGCATGGACATTCTCAAAGCAATTAAAGCTGATCTTTCAACTATTCAACTTGATAATAATCCTATACGTGGCTTTGATAACATTGATAGGAAAACTTTGGGCATCATTACCTTACCTATCAAAGTAGGTCTAGTCATCCTGAATACTCCTTTTCATGTTATGCCTAGACCTCTTAATTATAACCTCCTTTTGGGTAGACCTTGGTTGCATGAGATGCATGTTGTTCCTTCCACCCTTCACTGTAAAGTCAAGTTTATTCACAACAACATGGTGTATACACTTCATGCGGATGATGCGCCAAATCCTTGTTTGCATATTCAAACCCACAATACTCCTATTCCTATTATTAATCCTTCTTCCTCTAATGCTCTTCCTAGAGATTATTGGGGAACCTTGAATTTTAATCCTACCTTTATTGGAGAATATAAGGTTTCTGATCTTGATTTTTTGAAGCAGCAAAGAGAGTTTGAACAATGAGTTTTTACTTCTACTTCTAATGCCCTTTGTAATAACTTCGTCGCTGCTTCTACCCACTATGAATCTGTCAAACCTTCTAGTAATGACACGGTGAGTACTGAAGTTCCATTGACTCCTTCTGATATGGCTTCTTGTTATGGTCCTGGTTATCATTTACTAGTTAAACAAGGATTCCATGGTTGAGGATGTGGTAAGCATAAACATGGAATTCAAATGCCCTTACAGAATGGGGGGCATGAGCATTCTTATGGATTGGGATTTAACCCTCAACAACACATCAATAAAAATATCTCAAATAACACTTCAAAACATGATGAACCTAAGAAGGAATTTGACCAAGAAGATCTTTTGCCTAAACTCCTTCGTGCTAAGATGATTACTAGACCTAAACACAAAAAGAAACGTAGTCCACACTTGAAGACTCTTCTTTTTTGTTTATATCATAGATTTCATGATCACTCTACTAATGAATGTCATGCTTTACATTATAAGAATAGGCAACTCGTCGATAGTAAAGTTATTTTTATATAATGTGGAAATGAGTTGTATTTCAATCCTGTTTTCTCTAAATAACATTTATGTTCCTATTATGGAACTCCAAATTATGTAAACAATGTTAGCCTAATCTTTGGGGGCTCGTTGTCTTCCATAGTGTTGTGAGTGATATAATAGGTCCCCTTTCATCCTTATTCCTACACTTGGGGGGCAAGGATGCCATCTCCTTCTTTTCTATCTTTCTGGGATTCACTTTTCCCTTGGTTAAGCAGTATCTATCTATTATGTGATATCCAATCATACATGAAAATTTTGGTTTACATTGAGGATCTATGTTCTTGATCATAACCTATTTTTTTGTTTGACATTGGGTTTCCATGGTTGATAAATATCTCACCTTGGAAACTGAATCGTGTGCTATCCCTCACAAGAGTTACTTTTTCACTTCTTACATGATATCTATTTGCATTCGTCTCTTCCATGGCCTCATAGGAGATGTGACCTTCTTGGCTTGGACTGGGTGTTTTCCATGGATATTGTCTTGATATTGAAGAAGGCTTTATCCTTGTTCTTTTCTTTCCTTAACATGTCAAAATAGTATGTACTTTGCCATCTTAAAGAGGGGGGCATATACACGGCCTCCCTCATTTTATATTATGCATTTTTGTTCTAACCTTTTGTTTTGAAGCATGCTAAATCCTCTAAAGGTAATGCACATAAGTTTCTAAACCCTAAAGATATATCCATTCAATTACAATTCAATATGCTAAATCCTTGGAAGGTAACGCACATAAGTTGCTAAATCCTGAAGAGATACGCATTTTACAAATGTATTCCATGGTGATATGAAGATATGGATCCATGGGTACTTCATAAAAGTCATCAAAAGATGCACTACATACATGCACAAAGTCGCCATAAGACGCACAACTTTATGGGGTGACTATCAAGTTCTTTCTTGGTGGGCCATCCTATCCTTTTTGTGGTTCACAGTGAGATACACACATCTTACTAGGTAAGCTAACCACTCCTCGCTCTCTCTTTCTCTTTGACTCATGATGTCTATCTTATCATGATCTTAGGGTTGATAAAGACTTAAGTTCTTGGGGGCTTGAGGATTTCTTTGTCCCTTTTGATTCCAATAATATTATATATTCTTTATGATCTCCTTTACCAAGAGTTTGTATTGAGTCCATACTCTTGCTAAAGTGGGGGCTAAATGTATAGTTAGAAAATGGAAGCACTTCCATTGTATACTAGTTTAGCCTTCTGAGTAAGTGTTTTGGGGTCATGTTAAGCACCTTGAATGGGTCTCTAACTTGGATCTGGCTTATTCCCCTATTCTGCCCCATTTCCCACTTTTCCAGCATGTTTTTGACATCCAAAACTGAAAACTGAGATTTTTGACCTCAGGGTCAAAATCGACTTTTCTAGGTCAAGTTCAACCTCACCCTTGACCTCGGTCAAGTTCTACCTCACCCTTGACCTAGGTCAAGGTCAACCTCGACCTTGACCTAGGTCGTAATTGACCTTTTTCTAACTTTTAGTCCAAATCCCAGATTTCTAGGATTTTCGGATCTCGAGCTTCAGAAAAGTTAATTTCTTGCTTTCGGGTCGGCTGTTTTGGGTTCCAAAATGATGACTCTTAAATTATATTTAACATAGGTCCTCTTCTATGGGCATGGGTCCAATTAGAATTTAAATCTCCTATGTCAGCATCTCTAGAAGATTGTGCCCTAATTTCATATAAAAGGAAGCTTTCTCCTCTCATTTTCTCTAACCATGAACTATGATCATCAAGCATAATTGCAAGAACTTTCAAATACTTTAAGAGTGAATTCCAAAGGTGAAGAAGCAAGATTTGAAGCAAGCCAAGTATCCATTGAAACATTCATCCATTATCAAGCACTTCTCAAGCATCCATTTTCATCAAGGAGTTCCATTGGTGGCCATTAAAGGATTCAAGCTCCATGGAGCCCTCTTGTTGAAGATTACTCCAAGCCTCTTCCTCTTCCAAGATCCATTCAATATTGGTGTTGAAGATTTACAAGAAATTGATTTGAGACATTCTACATTCTACATTCTACATCCATTTGGTACATACATACTTATGGATCCACGGATTTGAATCCACCACAAGGACTTCTATACAAGCAAGGTGAATTTGTTCATTTACTTTGTTTCATTCATGCAATTTCAATTATATTTTAAGGTTAATTCCAAAAATAGGGTTTGACCAAGGCAAACCCCTCCCCCCCAATAAGAAAATCTATTTTTCTTGCAGGTACAGGTTCGGGACAACGAATTAAAGTGCAAATTCGGATACCCTTTTCGACAAACTTTCAGGATCCGCAAACAGATTTTATGTCAGAACTGTGCAGGTCAAGGTCAATATTTTGGGGTCAAGGTCAATATTTTTGGGTCAAGGGTGACATTTTGGGGTCAAGGTTGAGATTTTGGGGTCAATGGTGACATTTTGGGGTCAAGGTCGAGATCTTTATCAAGACAGTGTCAGATCGGAAAATGATTTATGGGTTTTGTTTGTCTCTGCATTTATGTTCCACGTCAGGCTTTAGATTTTCTAGAAATAGAGTATAGACCCCCAAAAATAGCATTCTTTAGATCTGCCATATCTTAAGGTTAGTACTTTTCTCCTATTTATTTCAATCTTTCTAAATCTATCACACATTCCTTTCCATAAAACAGGAATTTAAGACTTTCCTCTTTGCTCTCATTTCCCAAAGATTGATTCATTTGTGCATTGATCCTTCTCTTGGGGATGATCAATTTGGATAGTTCATTTGTGCATCTTGGGATGGAAAAGGAATATCTTATCTTTCCCCCACTTATTTCAAATGTTACATTTCTTATGTTACAAGGTAATATTGAGGAGATTATCCTTGAGGGTTGTATTTTCCCTCTTCATCCATCATTGTCTATTCACCTCATCCCTCAACTTTATAATCCATCTGTAATTTCCTCCATCTTACTATACATTGGGGGAAAACCAATGTGATCTTTCTTGACAACGCATAATTCCTAAAAAAGACAAAAATTTGGAAAAAGTCCTAAAAAATGATCATCTTGGTGAAAACCTAGCAATAGGTGCCTTGATGAATCAATCAAAAAAATGAAAAAATACAAAAAAATGAAAAATAAGAAAAAGTGGCTTGGTGAAAACCCGGTAAACAGACACCCTGGTAGAAAAAATAGCATTTATGCCAAGTAGGTGAAAACCTGGTAAATAGGCACCTCCTGTACTTAAGTTCTCTATCTATCAATGCTCAGTCTTGGAAATCCTTTTCACTTTAGTTTGTGCACAATCTTTCAATCACTTTCGTAACACTTTGGTTCTTCTGAGAACCCTCCTGGATTGAAACTGATCCAAAGTCATGGTTTAGGGAAATCAAATTGGTTTTGTCCCAGGAATATGAGTGAAGTCAGTCATCGCAAATCGATTTTGGTACTAAGGGGTGTGGATCCCCAATTTGACCCCATTTATAAATTATACCAGAGTCAGTAATATTGTCATTTATGAAGGACACCTCGCTACCGATGCAATAGGTGTTTCTTAACACCCTAATCAACTATGTTTCTTAACACTACCTACTTGGATATATTTGTGTTTCTTAACAAACATAAGATAATGTGACATAAAAACTAGATCAATGATAATCAAACACAATGCACTCATAAGTACAACGGTGTTTTTCAACACTTCATACATGTACACATCTGAAAACTTTAAAACTTGCTAAAGTATGTTGAACTTCTCTTTGTGTGATGTCTATTCTCATTGATTTTTGCTAATATTTTCTTTGTCTACTGCTTGTTGGTGTGGTCTTAATGATCCTATAATGTTAAATAAACTAGGTGTATGTGATAAGAGCTCCCACGTTAAGGTGGAATAGTCTCACATCCCTTGACTCAGTTTACTTACACGCCAACGTGAGGTTGGAACTATCTCCTTGACTATTATTTCTCTACCTGTTTACGCAAGATCACACTCATGGTTATCTCAGCTTTGAATGCCCCGATACTGGTGTACCCTTGCAAAATCAACTGGAAACAACGTTCAAGTCATCTTGGCTTTTTTACTTTGATGCTTACGTTAGTTTCCCACATTTTATCTGAAGAAAGTCATATTCATATCCGTATGGTCTTAATGGAACCAGTAAGGGTTGTATTGACTCTGATGTTCCAAAACACTCGATGATAAAAAATTTCAAAGCTAAAATCCATTGACTACATCCTAGGTTGCATTCATGGTAGTTTTGCATTGCATCTGCATGGTGTTGAAATCTGCAAAATATCTTTATCACTCTTTGATGTGGGATCCGAAGCTCGAATCGATCAATCTTCCTTTTTCCAAGTGGTCAGTTGTGCATTGATTGACGTGAAAATGACACCCTTGCCTAATTCAATTGTCCTGATTCCATTTTAGGATTGAAATCAAAATCTAAAATTATTTTACTTGTTAAATTTGATGGTTGACTTTTTTAGTCAACCATAGTTGACCGCTTGCAAAATCAGTCTTTTGGACTCTGAACCAATGGAAATCTCTCTTGATTTTCTTCCAAGCAATCCATGTATCATAATTATGGTCAAACTTGGTAAACCCTACCAATTTTGGTCAACCTTAGTTAGCAAGACCTCAACGAAGTGCAGATTAGGTCCTAAATGCTTGTAACCCCTTCTAAATTAGATCAGTTTCTTCTAGCCTTAGCTTACTCAATCGATTTTCTTCCAATCATTGGGGCACCTAGCCATATTTCTATTTCACTCCTGAGGGGGTAGGATCATCACACCAATAATCTAGTGATCACATCATCCAGTAAGAGCCCATCGCTTGGGGCATCTTAGCTTCATCACATCAAATCAAGTTAACATTATCCTTAATCAAGAGCAACCTAGTCAATCATCTTATACAGTGATGGATACACTCAAAAATGGACAAGATCGGCCTTAGACAAGTTGTTCATTTTTGAAACCAGATACATTGATCAAATTGTCTTCATCACTTCAAATCAAGTCAATTTCTACTAAATCAAATCTCTTAACAGTAATCAGTTTCATCACTTCAAAACAAACTGGTTATTCGTTCAAACCAATCAAAATTTTTAAGAGTTCTTGATAGATGTTCAGTTTCATTGCTCCAAATCAAACTGAACATTCTATTTTATATCTTTTGATCGATCTTCGTCCAATCAAGCTCAGAGCTGGTCTTCATCACAAGAATAGTTTCATAACTTCAAATCAAGATATTCTTGGTCTTATCGCTAACAGGTCTTTGAATCAATGAGTTGATCGCACACCAATTCAAAGAGGGGAAAATGTAATGACCCAAAAATGGCCATCTAAACCCTGGATCCCCAATCTTGATCTTTAATCAAGAAAACCCCAAACTTGATTATCTTAAGTCCCAACCCAAGTAAACTTCATCATCTTTAGTCTGATCTAACCTAAATCATAATGGGTCCCAATTTATCATCGCACTTAATTAATTAATTAATTCCTAAAATCACAAAACATTGGGAAATAAACATTATGCTATTTATTTAATTAATATTGATTAGATAAATGGATAATTGTCAATTAAAATCCAAAAAAAGGAATTAAATTAATAAAGTCGAGTAAAAAGTGCATTTAAATCAATTTAATATTCAAAAATGCATATAATGTCATCATTTCAGTCAACTAAACATCAAAATAAAAACAAACCAGTTTTGTTTAGTTAACTGATTCTTTTATGCTTCTCATTTTGGAAACAATCTAGTTAAATGAAAATAGATTTTGGAAGTTTCCTAAATAAATGATCGGTCAATTCAGTTAACTGACTCTCTTGACCAATCATTCTCTGTGCACGTGGATTGTCTTCTTCAAGTTGAATCTTGACTGTTCATCGACTTTCAATCTCGGTTGTCAATTTTTACAGATATTTTCTATAAAGGAGAGCTTCATTTGCTCACAAAGCAATCCAAAATTTTGAGTATTGTTATTATGCAGAATTGTGTTTATCTTAGCATTTGAGCATTTATGATTTTAAGCATTGTTAGATTTTTTTTCAAAGCATTTTCATCTCAAATCTAGAATCACACTTTCATTTTGGGTTGATAAAACATATCTTAGCTAAATCTTGGATTAATTGTACTTGCATCTTGCATATCATTTAGCTTTGAATCATTCAAATCCTTCATTTAGAGAGAGTCTAAAGTCACTGGAATTGAAATGATCTGAGAGCAATTCCACATTCCTATTTACTAGAAGGCAATGAGTCGCCTTGGTTGTTTTATATTTTGGTAGTTTAGTTTGTTTCAAGCAATTGAATAATGACTCATTGAAGTGTGTGTTCCTAATTAGCTTAACCACAATTCACACACACACCTATCATTCCACTCACTCCATGTCAAGATCTATTACCATCCTCCCATCCAAATCAAGATCTTAGCACCCCATCCACTCCATTTCATGATCCTTTATCTCCTCTAGTCCAAACTATCCCACCACCATCACTCTACCCCCATGGTTCACTTACACTCATCCATGGTGGTTCACTTTCCACAAAAGAAATAAATTCCATATCCACCACCTACACTCCGCCTAATAATGGACTCATGTCTTATTCCCTAAGTACAAAGTATCATATCTTAGCTCCAATGCTCAAGAAAATCAGTTATCAAGGTAATGGCTTAGGCCTCCATGAACAAGGTACCCTGGAGCCCATCTATGTCAAAGAACATCCACGATCTCATGGTCTTGGTTATAAATCCTAAGGTACTTCACCCAAAAATGTCGATACAACCAACACAAAATCCGAGCATACTTCCAAACCCACCATTCCATCTTCCCAACATTCATCCAAAACATTTACCACCATCCCCCTCCTCCATCATTGAAACCCATGACAACCTACCACATGCATCCTTCATCATCTAAATCCATTTTGGGTCCCTATATCCCAAAATCCACCATTGCATATCCTCAACATACTAAATCCATTTTGGGTCCTTATATCCCAAAATCGCATCCCTCATCTTATCCTACTCGTTCCTCCATCCACCAATAACATATCCCTATCACCTATTATAAAAATCTCACCTCTTACATTACCCAATTAAGATCAACAAAGGGACATACCCAACCACACCATCCACCATCCTCTCTCAATCACTCTATCCATATTTACTCCATCTCATACAACAAATCATATTCCTTTCAATGTTGCTTGCAATAATTTGGATGCCAAATCACAAATGCATAAAGAAAAAGATCCACAAAAAGATAAAGATTGTCATGTCCACTCTAAAATAAAATGCTCTAGAAAATAAAAATCAAATCAAAAAATGCACTACATCTCAAAGGCCACAAATGCCCACCAAAGAAAAAGAAAAAACTATGTGGATCCCAAAGAAAAAAGAAGCAATACATCTAAAAGAAAAATCCATAATGGCACCCAAAGTTGCTAATCCACTAGCTAATAATTCTTCCCCTCCATATCCTAAATCTATTTTGGGTCCTTGTGTCCCAAAACCACCTATCATAACTCCTCCATCATATCTACATCTACCATCCACTTCACATCCACTCTTTCCACATCCCCAACATGTGTCAATGTTGATCCTGACAACATCCCCCTATCACACTCACTTCCCTTCATTCCATCCAAACACTTCCAACACTTATATCCCTTAACCCACATGTATCCCCCATCAAAACCATCTTATCCATGCCTTTGCATAAGCCACCCATCCCAAATAAGGTTTTACCAACATCTAATGATCAATCTAAATGGGTTCCTACTACCTTGATACATAACTTGATACTTGAGTCCTCTGAGTCCTCCATCTCCTCCTTATCATTCCATCCATAACATCCCTCCAAAAATTCCCAAAAGTCTAAAAAGTAAAAAAATTCCCAAAAAAAAAGTTAAGAAAAAAAAATTGTCCAATGGTGAAAATTTAGCAAACCTGGCCTTGGAGAAGTACCATGATGAAAACTTGGCAAACATGCATTGTGTGTAATCCCTCCATCGAGTTTCTCTTCATACTTGGGGAAAACTCTTCTAGCTATCTCTCCATCCCTTCCTCCATCTCATCCACCTACCATACCTATACAGGCTCTAGACACCTCTTGGCATCCATTTCCCCATCAAGTCTTTCATTTACCTATCCTCCTATCCACCCATCCTTCCTCTCATTAATATAAATCCCTTTGAACATCTCTATCTTCCTTATCCACCTATTATCTTAGCCTACATCTACCTCCCTCATCCTCTTGTCATCCTATCTTTCATCCTACTACACCCCTTGTAAAGCCTCATCATGCATGACATATCCTAAGTGGGGGAACTTTTTTCCTTGGTGACATAGCCCTTGGTGACCCTATCACATCCACTTTCCATCTCCCCATCCTTCTCTATCTCCATCATTTATACCCAGTCCATTTATCTTGAGATCCTAATTGTCCTATCATACATAATCTTTCCATCCCCCCATCCTTGTCTACCTCCATCCTTTATCCCCAATTCATCCATTTCCCAATCCTTATCCTCCATCATTCCTTTACCAAAATCCTTGCATCTGTCAAGCCTTGTCTATTAATGCTTACATCACCATCTCCACATGCCATCTCCTTCATCACTCCCTTTGTCTTATCATATCATTTCATTTCCTACTGCATCCCTTGTCATTAGTATCTACTTCTAAGCTACCCTCATGCACTCCAATTTCATCTATTTTTCATTCTATACATATTCTTCATTCTATTTTCTCATGCACATGACAAATCTTCCTTTTCACATAGCCTATCTATTATTTTGCATAGTGAGTCTGTCATTTGACAACATAACATAAGTCTCCTTGAGTCAACCCTAAACCATCACCTAAGTCTTCCTCTACCCTCCCAACCTATCCCTCAATGTCTCTATCCTTCTGTCAGACCTCTCCCCTTGTTTCTCGGTGAATCCATCAATTCTCAACCGATGGATCCACTAGCATCCCCTCACCCCTTTCATCGACAGATCCATCGGCATCCCCTCACCCCTTCCATTAGGTAATCTGTCGATTCTCAACCAGTGGATCCATTGGCATCCCCCACCCCTTCTATCTACAAATCTGTCAGTTCTCAACCGACTGATCCATTGGCATCCCCCACCTCTTTTATCATCAAATCCATTGGTTCTCAACTAGCGAATCCGTCAGCATCCCTCACGCCTTTCATCGATGGATTCACCAGCCAACATCCTCGTCCCCTTGGTGAAGTATCCCACACCTACCCCGACAGATCTGCCAGACCTTCTCTTATGCCTGCCATGGCGAATCTGTTGGTTCTTAACTGGTGGATCTATCGAACCTTTTCTTGCACCCACCTCGGTGAATCTGTCGGTTCCAACCTACAGATCCATCGACCCTTCTCTTGTTCCCACCTTGACAAATCCATTGGTTCCCAACTGACAGATCTGTCGGTCCTATCCCCTCACAAATCTGCCAAACGTTAGTGCAATTCCACCAAAAATCAGACCTCAAAAAAAATTGTCCGTTGGTGAAAAATTGGCAATAAGTCACCTTGGATAAGTACATGTGCTAAAAACCTGGAAATAGGCACCATGTGTAGAATTCCTTTCCATTATCTCTTCAACCTGCATGTCCTCTCGTGGGGGCATCCTTATCCTCAACTCCAATCATCTTTCCTCGTAGTCACCCTTTTGAATGACTAGGGCATCTTTTCTAATCAGATCATCTTCATCCTAATTCTATGTCTTAATCTTCTTTGAAATGATACTATTTCACAATACCATTTCAAAGAGGGGAAAAATGTAGACACATAAATTTGATCATTAAATAGTTGATCAAACTAAATTATGATAACCATTCTTCTAAAGCCAACATATTAATTCAATAATTTATCTATTTAACTAATCTCCTCTTTTGTCTATAGTCCTAGGTGAATTAATTGATTTAATTTATCTAATGTCCAAAATCTATTTAATTAAATAAATCTATTTCCTCTATTTTAAATTAAAGAAATTCAAAATTCAACCCAAACCCCTCATCTACTTGCATATTCCTACTCTTCCCACTTGCACCCCTTAATTCTACTTTAATCAGACAAATATCTTATTTGACTTAATTAATCCTTATTTGACTTAATTAATCCCCTCTAATTATTTGCACATTCCTAACCATAAGGATTAGGGAAACAAAGTCACACTTTGCTTCTTTCATCCAAATCCAAACCATAAAGATTTGGAGAAGCAAAGTCATACTTTGCTTCTTTCATCCCAATCCTCACCCAAAGTGTCTTTAAGACCCTTCATCAATGCTTGGAGTTTGGGGAATTTTGAGAGATAAATATTATTTATGGAAAGTCTCTTTGCCCATCCCTCAACCACACCGAGGTTGACATCTGGACACCTCTCATTAATGATAACCCTAACCTCCTCACCTCTTCTATTTAATCCTCTCATTTCCATTCAATTCAGGATCTCATCTATTATCATATTTGAATCAAAATCCTTGAAACCATTATCAAATTCTCATTATGCAAAAGCATGCATTTCTGAGAGAAAATTAGCCACACTTGTGAAAATCCTTTGAACCCCTTTTACAGGTTATGATCTCAATATTGAGAAAATATGGAGCACTCTAATGTTGTTATATTGTTGAATCTGTGAGCATACATACAACCATAAATATCCTGGACAAATCATTGAAACAAAGAGGCTATAACAGGGTTTTAATTGGTTTGTTTTCTTGTTTATTTAATTGCTTCTTTATGTCTAATTGTGATTGTTGCACTGTATTTGTTTTCTAAATTTATTTATTAGTTAAAGTGCGTTCCTTTTGGGCACATTTTCTTGCACACATTTCTGGCGCACCCAGTGGGACCGACTTCACAGGTTCACAACTAACATTTTTGGTATTCTACGCACTTTTTAACGCTTGTAGGTTTCAGAGGCTTTTATACGTGCATCAATGAATTTGGCTCAAAAAGTTTGTGCGCATCAACAAAATCACCAAAAATGCAAATCACACTTCCTTTCTACGGAATTTCTCTGTGAAACAGTGGATTTTCCAATTAGAAGAATCATCATTCTGTGGAAGCGCCCTGCTAATTAACAAAATCATCGATTAGTAGATTCACTGGTTAGCAGATTCATCGATTAGCGAAATTATTGATCAGTAGAATCACCGATCAACAAAATCACTTTTCTACGGAATCGCTTGTTAAAATGGCAGAATCATCATTCAACAGATTCGCCCTGTCATTCAGTAGATAAGCTTTTTAATTCATTTTTCTAGAGTTATTTTAATACTCAATTTTGCTAATCTGCTAACATTTTTTGTTTACTCTACTATGAAGGAAGGTTTCTTACATCCGTTAAAAACACCACAAATATTAACATGTGTGTTTGCAAGACCATCGAAGAAAGGGGATTTTTATAAAAAAATGTAATCAATAAATTGTGTGTTTTCTTAGCATAGGAACTCCTCATTTAGTGATTAAAATGAACAAATCTTTGTTTGGTGTGTCAAGTGTGATAGGCAGATTTCTTTTTATATAGAGGGTATGCCTCCCAACTAGCTTATAAGATCGAGAGAGAGGGAATGACCCAATCGATAATGGCTAACGCCAAGCTTTTCCAACTGCTATATAAATAATATGGTTGTGTTTAAAATCATAATTACCAAGTGTGAGTTTTTTATACCAGCAAAAATCTCCTTCAGTATCCTCGTAATGCATTAAAATCATTCACTGCAAGACATAAAACACCTTATTTTGAAAGGACTGGGAGAGCCCCCTTAATTGGGAATATTTTTTGACTATAGCCCCCTGAATGGATAACCTTACTAGACACCAATTTTTTTAGTTTTCCAAAACTCATATTTGTCGGCATGTAAGGTCAGAGACTGACTAAAACTCCCCACACTTTTGCGGTTCATAGTACAGATAATGGTTCCTTGGGAATTGATGATCCTTGGAATTTGAAGCTTGAGAAGTGAGTGCACAGAGGAGGAGCCCGTGCCTCCAAACTTCTAAGTTATCCGCTTTGAATAAATGCAACTAGAATTTATTCCAAGTGGGGATTCAGAAAATAGTATCCCCTTTTGCCTTAAGTTGTACATGTGTTTAGTTATAGAATTATTCGTGTACTTGTATCATGTATCTTTTGCTAAAAAAAATTCAGTTAAGCTTACTGTCAGTTAGCATACCAAGTTTCCCATATACGCTCTGATGTTGTACAGATGTACATCTTCCTTTGGTTGTATTGAACATACTTAACATAGTCACTATTCATGTTGTTTAGTGAATTTTCTAGTTTATTCGATAGATTGGCTACCTAAAATCCTACAGATACGCTCTGTAAAACCCCAGATTTCCCATTCTATAGATACACTCTATAAAACCCTAGATTTGTCATTCCACAAATACGCTTTGTGAAACCTCAGATTCACTATTTTGCAGATGTGCTTGTTCTTTGATCAGTTTTATATTTCCACAGATACACCTTTGTACCTTGACAAACCTAACTCATTCACATCTTTCTGACAACATGTCATGTTAGAATCATCCTTTGGTTCATGAACTACCTCATTTTTCAAGCAAAGTCATGTGGCCTTTTCAAGTCTGCATTAGTTTTGCATTATCCATATCCTCCATATTGCATTTCTTCGAATCCCTTAGCATTATCCAAATCTAATCTAATATCCTTTTCAATCAATTCAAATCATTTTTTGTGCTTGACCTTATATCCTTGAGTTGTCACACCTACATCTTTATCTGACATCATCTCACAGCTTTCTTTCAGACTAGTCTTGTTTGAAGTTGCTTATTCGTCATCGTTACCATATCACCTTGATCCTGAGGTTCAGTTTAATTCAATCATCTTCTAGCCTAGGACCATCAATTTTTTCTATGACTACTATTCAATCGTATCCAACCAACACTAGGTGTTTCAACTCATGTTTGAGCATCAGGAAATATTTTAGCTTAGCACACCCTCTTTATATTGCATTCAACTATTACCACCATCCATTTATATTCATTCCTAGAGCATTCTTATCTCACAGCATCCATATCTCTCATCGCCTTCTATCCTCTTTGGAGATAGTCATTCCTCCTAATCTGAGCTTAGTTCCCATCCTATCTTGAGCTTATTGTCCATCCTAATCTGAGCTTTTTTCTTTCACCCATCTGCATCCTTCATCCCGATCCACCTCATGAGCTAATCGTTATGTCACAATTCTACTATGATGATTTTGGTCATCCTACCTTTTCTTCTACATGATCCTATTTTGATGATTATGAGTCTTATAGATGATGATGAGTATATTGAGAACCTTATCAATCTTTCTCCTAGCGTCCTCCAATATCCATTCATTCCTCCAAACTATCCCATCATACGTCCATGCATACCCACTAGCACTTCTTATCATACCTTTGACAAGGGAAATCCATTGGGCCATCCATCCACAACTCCCTCCTATATCACATCAACATATCCTCCTCATACAAAATTCATGCCTCCATATTCTCTTGTAGTCATATTGCAATCTCCATCTTTGCATGAAAACACTCTCACCTTCACCCCTAGTCCAAATCCTTCATCCCACTATCTTTTAATCCATACTCCAAAGCCTCTGGTTAATATTAATCCTCAAATCTATTACCATGATCCCTCCATCATCCCAAATCCATCATCCACATTATCCTACCTCACTCCTCCGTCTAATTTTCCCTACCTTAATCCCCCATCCAAATTACCCTATTCCATTCCACCTTTGTCTACTCCATCCACCATCTTCTATTCCTTCCTACATTATGACTCCCAATGCACCATCTCCCTACATCCCACAATCTACTTCATGTATTATATCCCAGTCCACTATCTCTCCCCCATGACCTAGTCAATCTAATTCACGAGTCACCTATGTTCCTACTTATGTAAATTATCTATCCATGTCATCCTCCACATCCACATCCTTGCCATCATTCCATCAACCAGCTTCACTATCCACTGCCACACCTTCATATGTGGATTATCTTAGCTTCCTACCATCCACACATGTTACCCATCACCCTCAGCTTCAAATACGCAAGTCTCCAAAGAGCTTCACAAAGAAACCATAAAAAAATCCAGCTCCTAAAGATGATGAGTCATGTCATCCAAACCCTTCATGTGAGGTCATTAGTGATGAGGCCCTTCTACCTCCCAAACCTATCATCCATCTTTCATAAATCCAACTTACTGATCCTCTTCCACCTCTTAACACAAGTAAAAACCACCAATTCATTGACTTCATCCAATTCCCACCCCCATCTTCTCCTCCTAGCATTATCCAAACCCAATCCAATGAACCTCATGAGTCCATCCTCCATCCATCCATCTAAATAGAGAACCTCTCATCCTTCCTTCCAATCCATTTGAAGAGTTTATTCATTCGTCCCCCATCACACAATCTACACCAGTTCAATCATGCCAAGAGATTTTCCCATATCATGTCCAAATATCCATTGACACAACTTCAAATCCTATCATTCCCCCATCTCCATCGCAAGATCCCTTATCATACCCTCCACATCATGACCTTACAATCCCACTTCCTTCGTCTCAAGGCCCATTATCATCCCCTCCTTGAAAGTAATATCCTATCATTCCACCCACTCCAAGTCAAGATCCATTACTATCCTCCCATCCAAATTAAGATCTTAGCACCCCATCCACTCCAGTTCATGATCCTTTATCTCCTCTAATCCAAACTATCCCACTACCATCACTCTACCCCCTTGGTTCACTTAATTTCATCCATGGTGGTCCACTTTCCGCAAAAGAAATAAATTCCATATCCACCACCTTCACTCGACCTAATAATGGACTCGTGTCTTGTTCCCTAAGTAAGAAGTATCCTATATTAGCTCAAATGCTCAAGAAAATGAATTATCAAGGTAAAGACTTAGGCCTCCATGAACAAGGTACCTTGGAGCCCATCCATGTCAAATAACATCCACGATCTCATGGTCTTGGTTACAAATCCTGAGGTACTTCATCCAAAAATGTTGGTACAACCAACACAAAATCCAAGCATACTTCCGAACCAACCATTGCATCTTCCCATTGTTCATCCAAAACATTTACTGCCACCCCCCCTCAATAATTTTAACCAAAGAAAACCTACCACATGCATCCTCCATCATCTAAATCCAATTTGGGTCCCTATATCCCAAAATCCACCATTGCATATCCTCAAGATACTAAATCCATTTTGGGTCCTTATATCCCAAAAACTCATCGCCCATCTTATTCTACTGATTCCTCCATCCACCAATCACATATACCTATCACCCATTACAAAAATCCCACCTCTTACATTCCCAATCAGGATCATAAAAGGCACATATCCAAAAACACCATCCTCCATCATCCCTCTATCACTCCATCCATATTTCATCATTCTCATACAATAAATCATATTCCTTCCAATGTTACTTGCAATAATTTAGATGCCAAATCACAAATGCATAAAGAAAAAGATCCACAAAAAGCTAAAGATTGTCATGTCCACTCTAAAAGAAATGCTCAAGAAAATAAAAATCCAATAAAAAAATGCACTACATTTCAAAGGCCACAAAGGCCCACCAAAGAAAAAGCAAAAACTATGCGGATCCCAAAGAAAAAAGAAGCAATACATCTAAAAGAAAAATCCACAATGACATCCAAAGTTACTAATCCACTAGCTAAGAATTCTTCCCCTCCATCTCCTAAATCTATTTTGGGTCCTTATGTCCCAAAACCACCTATCATAACTCCTCCATAATATCTACATCTACCATCCACTTCCCATCCACACTTTCCACATCCCCAACATGTGCCAATGTTGATCCTGACAACCCCCCTAGCACACTCACTTCCCTTCATTCCACCCAAACACTTCTAACCACAATATCCCTTAACCCACGTGTATCCCCCATCAAAGCCATCTCATCCATGTCTTAGCATAAGCCACCCATCCCAAATAAGGTTGTACCAATATCTAGTGATCATTCTAAATGGGCTCCTACTACCTTGATACAGAAATTGATGCTTGAGTCCTCTGAGTCCATCTCCTCCTTATCATTCCATCTATAAAATCCCTCCAAATTCCCAAAATTCTAAAAATTCCAAAAAAAAAGTAAAGAGAAATTTTTTTGTCAAATGGTGAAAACTTGGAAAACAAGCATCTTGGACAAGTACCATAATGAAAACTTGGCAAACAAGCATTGTGTGTAATCCCTCCATCCAGTTGCTCTTCTTACTTAGGACAAGCTCTTCTAGCTACCTCTCTATCCCTTCCTCCATCTCATCCACCTACCATACCTATATAGGCTCTAAACACCTCTTGATATCAATTTCCCCATCAAATCTTTAATTTACCTATCCTCCTATCCACCCATCCTTCCTCCCATTCATATAAATCCCTTCGAAGGCATGTATCTTCCTTATCCACCTATTACTCTAGCCTCCATCTACCTCCCTCATCCTCTTGTCATACTATCTTCCATCCTACTACACCCCTCCTAAAGCCTCATCATGCATGACATATCCTAAGTGGGGGAACTTTATTCCTTGGTGACATATCCCTTAGCAACCCTATCACATCCACTTTCCATCTCCCCCACCCTTCTCTATCTCCATCATTTATGCTCATTCTATTTATCTTGACATCCTCGTCCTATCATACATAATCCTTCCATCCCCCCATCCTTGTCTTCCTCCATCCTTTATCCCCAGTTCATCCATCTCCCAATCCTTATCCCCCTTATTCCTTTAACAAAATCCTTGCATCCATCAAGCCTTGTCTATTAATGCTTAAATCGCCATCTCCCCCTTACCATCTCATTCATCCCTCCCTCCATCTTATCATATCATTTCATTTTCTCTTGCATCCTTTGTCATTGGTATCTAGTTTTAAGCCACCCCCATGCACTCCGATGCCATCCAATTGACATTCTATGCATATTCTTCATTCTATTTTCTCATGCACATGACAAATCTTCCTTTTCACATATCCCGTAGATGCCATTATGCATAGCGTATCTATCATTTGACAACATAACAGAAGTCTCCTTGATTCAACCCCAATCCATCACCCATGTCTCCCTCTACCCTCTTTCCTTAGGTCAGTCTTTAATGGTCATTCTACACCTATCCCCACCCCAANTCCCCCATATACTTTTCCACTCCCCTATCCTACCCTTTGTATCTCCATCCTCTCTATCCTACTCCAACCCCCAACCTACCCCTTAGTGTCCCTATCCTTCTGTCAGACCTCTCCCTTGCTTCTCCATGAATTCGTTGATTCTTAATCGACTGATCTGTCGGCATCTCCTCACCCCTTCCGTTGACAAATCCGTCGATTCTCAACCAACAGATCTGTCAACATCCCCCACCCCTTTCATCAACGAATCCATCAGTTCTCAACTGGCAGATCTAACGACATTCCTCACACCTTTCCCTGGAAAATCCGCAGGTTCTTGTCCGACAGATTCACCGGCCAACATCCTCGCCCCCTGGCAAAGTCTCTGGCGCTTGCCTCAGCAAAGTCTTTGGCACCTACGTCGATGGGTCTACCTGAATAGATATCTAAGTTGTTGAATAATTCTTATAACTCAGGTTTAATCTAGAGATTACGTGCAAGCCCTCATATCTTTCTTTGATCAACGATCAACGCTAAATCTCATGACTATTTCTGTACTTGACCAATTCTTCCCGAGATTAAGAGATGACCCTTGATTCTGCTTTTGATCCAACGACTTGCATTGAATCTCATGACTATTTTCTTAACTACACTTTCATTCTGAGATCACGCGACCGATTCATCTCTGAATCTCGCAATAAACTTCACTTAACTTGGCTTCAACCACAGGTTCATCTAGAGATTACGCGATTGCTTTATCTCCAAGTCACTAAAAGATTTACTAACTCTGGAGTTAAAAGGGAGATTACGTGCAAACCGCTCGATCAAACCAAGGATAAAACAATATCGATAGCCCTTGCTCAATCGCTGAATAAAAGCTTGACCTTGGCTATTATCTAGAGATCACGCGCTAGCTGCTCATCTGGAATGATATCAACAATCCTCACTAAATATCGCAATATTTCACTTAACTCTGATTTCATTTGGAGATCTAGCGACAAAGCAAAAAGTGAACTTTATCCTGACCTTGGGTTGGATTATGAGATTCAGCGATAAGGCTATCTCTGAATCTCCAAATATTTCTTGTAACTGGAGTTAAGTCATGAGATCTAGCGCTAGCTAGCCACATGATGAAAACTGTATCCACGGTTGTCACTGAATCTCTAAATATTTGAGCTGACTTCATCTTTGTCTAGCGATCACGCACCAACTGCACAATGAAAAATAAGATCAACTGCCTATGCTTAATCTCTAAATTTATAAGAGCATATTCCTTCCTTCCCGAGATTAAGAGATAGAAGCTTGCGCTAAGTATCCAGACCATAAAGAATATTCGGTCTTGATCATGAGATTAAGAGATAAAGACAACGAACAAAAAGGCACATGACTTAAAAACACTTAAGTTACTCACCAAAAGTAACTTCAAAATAAAACAAGATCATGAGGGTCTAGGTTTTTACTCGGTATAGACACAAGAGACCTAGGGTTTAAGACTTTCATCCATTTTTTGTACCACATTGCTTGGGAAACAAACATTTGCAGGAAAATTTGAGGGCACATTGAAACAAACTTTGAATTTTAGGGCATAAACCGACATTGGGAACCAAAACCTTTAGCAAGACTCAGAAAAACTAGAAATAGACCCAACAAGACCTTATCCCAGCTGATGAGAGGGAGTCTCTTCTTTTCCTCACAACCGGACCAGAGGAAGGTGTGTTGGATTTTTTCAAGTTTATCAGCCATAAAACTCGATATTTTGAAAATAGACAGAAAAAACACAGGGATGCCTTGCAAAGAAGCAACAAGGAGTTGGAGTTTACCAGCGCTGCTAAGGAGCTTTCCCTTCCAACCCACAAGTTTCCTTTGTGTTCATTCAAGAATGGTATTCTAGAAATCATTCTTCACATCTTTGATAGTTAGGGGAAGCCCAAGGTAGGTAGCAGGAAGAGCATCAACTTGGTATCCCAAAATTTGTAGAATTTTGTCCTGGACCAAAGGATCCGTGTTAAAGAAGAACATCCTACTTTTTTGGTAGTTGATGTGCTGACCAGAAGCAATAGCATAATCATCGAGCAACAATTTCCACATACGAGCTTCCCTCACCGAAGAGACTCCAAAGAAGAAGGCGTCATTCACGAACTGCTGCAGGACCGAGGGGGGAGGGTAGTGGCCGGTTTAATCCCCTTGATTCTCCCCTCGATTCTCCTTGATTGAACATAATTATGACTTTGTGTTACACGAAATACACAAATCTATTTATGCTAATTCACACTCTTTTAAACAAACATGTTTCTATTTATCTTCTTCTCTTTGCTACAAGGTTAAAATACTTTTGTACAATAGATTTTCTTTATTTTATTCTTTGAAACAACTTTGTTATCGCAATGGAGCCACCTAATGATAAAAAATTATTAGTATACAATAATGATTTTTTGCAATTTGTCTTTCATTTAGCTATTCATTGTCATTGGTCTATTGTTCAAATGAACTACAATTTGTTGTTAGTTTAGGTATATGTGTTTTTGTTTTCTTTGTATAATATTTTTGTTTCCCCTAAAATATGATTATAGCCAACAAAAATATTATTCTATTGAAAACCTTGAATTTATTTTTTAAATCCACATTAAATTATTAACTTTATAGATAATATCGTAATAATATTTTTTATTTTTCAATATCTAACACTTGAAAAATAATCATTTTATAAATACTAACTAAACATATAGATTCTTTTTATTATATACAATTATATTTTCCTAATTAAAAAACAAAATTTATATCTTTTTATTTTATTTTTACTTGTTATATTTTTATGCTTTTTCCAGGACTCAGCTCTGCAGATCTCCTGTTTCTAACCAAATATACTGAATCTTCTGATCTCTTTTTGTACTCTCCTCGTATGCGACCTCCTGGGGCTTATTAATTCAGCAAATTGGAAAATCTGGCAAATAAGAAATTATGAATCCGCTGACACAAGTTAAAAACTTACAGAAAATAACTGCGAGGGAAGCTGCTGCGGGGATATCAGAGGACGCTTCGTGGCACGCCAAATACAAAGAGTCTGCTTATATCTTTATCGGCGGTCTCTCATTTGAGCTAACAGAAGGCGACCTGCTCGCGGTATTCGCCCAGTAAGTTTCCTTCCATCTTTTAACTTTTTATCTTACATCTGAACTATATTAATTGCCACTTGGCTTTCCTGAAAATAGAATCTAATAATTGCCAGCACAATTTCTTGAAAATTGGAGTTTCTTTCTGCAGTGAAACTGAAAGCTCTAGAAAATTAGTGTTGAAATACCATAGAGCTTCAAATTCTTTTGAAATTAGGGTTATTTTCTCTTATCAAACATCACATTCTTGGAAATTACGGTTTTCTAATATGGAGCTGCAAATTCTTTTGAAATTAGGGTTATTTTCTCTTATCAAACATCACATTCTTAGAAATTAGGGTTTTCTACTATGGAGTTGCAAATTCTTCAAAATTAGGGGTTCTTACTCCCGTGAAACTACAATTTTTTTGGAATTGGGCATTTTTCTACCACCAAATTGCAAATTCTTTAAGTTTAGGTTTTTTCCCATGTGATATAGACAATCTGTGGCGCAACTCAGCTTTCAGAGAATTTAGTGAAGCATATCTAAACTGCATGTCTCTAGCAACATCCAGAAATTGAGAATATGAAAAGGAAGACATTTTGATGTTACGCAATCAAAGTGTTTTTTGCAAATTTTTATATCTGAAAATACAGTTTCGGACAATCTCAGCTTTGACCTCCTATCAAAGATTATCAACTAAATAAAGAGTTAATCTCCCATCCTAAAAACGGTATTAACTAAAAAAGTAAAATAGAAACTCCCGTAAAAGGAGTTCAATAAAATAGAAATATCCTTCCCAGGCATGCCATATGCCCCTAAAAACTAGTGGCGCTGAAATGCTCCTGTATCAATCTGCCTCTACCCTGCCCCACTTCTAGATGTCATGGTCAATAAAAATTCTGCAGCTTCTTCATTACTTGTAACCATCTATTGAAATGATCCCTAGGGGTTACTGATCTGTTTAACCACTTTCAGAACTTTGCTTTCAAGCAATTTTTGATTCACAACAATGATATTGACTCAGAAAACAGTAAAAAATCAATTTATAATTATTTTTAATTTCTCAATAGGGAATAATGCTCTTTTGACAAAAATGAACACAGGCTTTGTAATTACAGTGATTGGGTTCACCCACAACTGTTTGAATAGGAGGGTATAACTCTACACACAGGACACATTGATAGTGGCACGAAATGGGACCTGTGAGGTCACCAATGACCAGCAAAACCCTCCTAAAAACCTGTGCACCCTTCCGAATGACGCGCTGCTGCAGCTAGTGTTCAGAGGGCAGTGATCAGCAAGGGAATTTTCTCCAAATAAAGTAATCTGCAATGTAAGACTCCATAATGCTGGCACCTTCCCTGCAGGGTTGTTTCCTGCACATTGCAGTTCAATACGCTGGAAATCTGCCTTAAAAGAGAAGGCTCACTGCTGCAAATGTGGCTATTCAGCCTCCAGATGAAGATGCAAGCAATCTGGAGTAAATTTACTCCAACTGCCCTATGTAAATCTACCTAGCAACTTCCTGTGATGAAACAGCAACTTCGGCGGCCACCTGTAGGTCAAACTTATCCTCAGTTAACACTTTTTTAGATCAGATTTGGAAATAGGATTAAGAATTGCTGTGTATAGGAAAATTTGATTAGCAAAAGCTAGGGTTTTGCATCCTAACCTTGCAGGGAACAGGGTTTCATCTTAGCTCACCTACTCAGGAATTCTCCCAAAACTCAAATCGGATTTTTAATGTAATCGCCCAGTAGCAAAACAAATATGTATAGTTGTTTATGCAAGGTGCAAGGATCCACAATAGACTGACCAGCAGGATATCTTAACATTTTATTTTTATATTTTCTTACAAAATGGGTTGCCCCAAGTAGGCAACATAGTCTAAAATTAAAATCAAGTTTTATTTAAATAATTTATTTATCATTACTTTTATTTAAATATATATTAAATAATGTATTGTTGGAAAACATCTTTAAATGAGTGCTAGCCAACCTAGCTAGGGGGCACATTATAATCCTCCCTTCCCCAAATTGCTTTCCCTCAATCAATTTTAAACTTGGATGACAAAAATTTTCACTCCTTCTCATGCAGTATCCTCAAGTGGAAGATTTGTTTATTTCACCAAATAGTTTGAAAAAACTCTGTTTCTCAACTTCCTTTCTTTTATGTGCACAATTGCCTTGGGCTCCAAAATTTTTTTTTTTTCATCGTCAAAAGTAAACTGCTGTTTTAGGGCTTGTTGATGGGTGTTTTATGACCGCACCAACAACAAACTAAAATACCAAGGTATCTTTTCCTCGCTTGAGCAAAATCATGTGTATACTAAGTTTGAAAGATCATACAATTGATTCCAAGGTTCTTTTATGTCATTTCTTGACTGTGGATAAGTTTAATGGTTGATGTGATATGCTCGTATCATGAGGGGGACTTATGTACTCGTTCTCAAAATGATTCGAACAATACTGGCTATGGGAGCTATTTGAATGATATGACAGTGAAAGTATTTTTTTTTGGTTTTTATGATATATGCTGAAAGTAAATGAGATAGGGTTTAGGAGTTCTACTTTAATTCTAAGAACTTGAAAGATGAATACTGCTAGGATGAAATCTACCAAACTTTGCTTTGCCAAATTCAACAACTACACAAAGATGATGCAATCTTCAAGGGTTGTACAAAGAATTTTCATATCCCAATGAACACCATTGTAATGAACAATGTGCATCAGGATAGAAGTAAAACATCCACATAAGGGCTCAGAATCAACCTTACACTACACTTATGAATCACCTAAGAACAAAATGTATGAGCAAGACGATTTCACCATAAAAATACTATCAATCGCATTCATCTAAGTACTTGAAAAAAAATCTACTCTAATTGAGGGAACAATGAAACCATGCAAGCACCAAACACTTAAAGTAATCACTACGAAACCAACAATGAAAACTTTATTATCTTGATAGCTCTTAGCAACAATCTCAAAATTTGCTCCTTTACAAATGAGAAATGAACCCTTTATATAGGCTTCAAATTACAATGAATGACCAAGATTGAAACAAAATAAGCAACCTAGATTTTTCCAACTCGGCCCCGATTAGGGCTAGGGTATGGAAAAAGAATCTACAATGAATGAATGGGTCCACACAGACCAATCAGAAGACAACCACTCACTTAGTGGGGAAGTGGTCGAAGTTGACCCATTAATGAGGCAAGATTCCCACTAATCATTAATGCTCTTTTGCCTAGAATAGCCTATGCTTGATTCCCTTCCTTGACTGCAACAAATTTTGACCTAGAGACCTTTGATTAGTTGGTGGATATGATTGGGCGCCATGTCAGCATGTCGGGTACCATGTGGACTCAGGTATTTTCTAAGTGTGTCATTTTGTAACCAAGATCCAACTTTGATTACCTCTTTTGAAATTTTCTCCCTTTTTTCATTTTCTTCCTTCCATGTATCGTTTGGAAGAATTTTAACACCTTCACACAATGCCATGTCCTTGGCGCAATTGTGGTTTATAGAAAGATTTTAGCCCTTTTGAAATTTTCCTTAGCTAGTGGTGTTTTGTGTCCAGGGTGCATTTGAGCACTAGTGAAGGATTTTCGCAACACTTAGTCATTTTGTGCATTTCTCTCCTTCCTTCTTGGGCGCATATGAGCCTTGTTGGAGGATTTTGAGACCCTTGAGAAATTCCTTGGCAACCCTTGACTTAAGCTCTTGGGTGCAAATGAGACCCACTTAAGGATTTTGCATTTTAGGCAAATTTCCTTGCTGTCTTGAAATTTGCGCTCATGGGCGCACTTTGGCCTTGGAGGAGGATTTTTCATGTTTTGGAGGAATTCCTTGACCACCATGTATTTGCGCTTAGGGTGCATTTGAGCATTTGTGAATGATTTTTTTAGCACTTTCAAACATTTCCTTGGCTAGTGGTGATTTGCGCTTAGGGCACATATGAGCACGTGTTAAGGATTTTTGCAACACTGTTTATTTTGCCCATTTTCACTCAATTTCCACTTTGGGTGCACTTGAGGGGGTGTCATGGAATTTTCTTATACTTAACCATTTTTTCAACTTTCCTCGTTCTCTCCAACTTGGGTGCATGTTAGACATGGAGGAGGAATTTTCCAACACTGCCATTTTTCAACTTTCCTTGTTCTCTTCAACTTGGGCACATATTAGACATGGAGGAGGAATTTCCAACGCTTAGCCGTTTTTTCAACTTTCCTTGTTCTCACTTAGCCATTTTTTCAACTTTCCTTGTTCTCTCCAACTTGGGTGCATATTAGACGAGGAGGAATTTTCCAATACAACCATTTTTTCAACTTTCCTTGTTCTCTCCAACTTGGGCGCATATTTAGACATGGAGGAGGAATTTTCTGACACAACCATTTTTTCATCTTTCCTTGTTCTCTCCAACTTGGGCACATATTAGACATGGAGGACCATTTAGCCATTTTCTCAACATTCCTTGTTCTCTCCAAGTTGGGCGCATATTAGACATGGAGGAGGAATTTTCCAACACTTTGCCATTTTTTCATCTTTTCTTTGCCCAAACTTGGGTGCATTTTGGCACTTGTGGAGGATTTATTCACCTCAAGAAAATTCCTTGACATAGTGTAATTTGCCAACTTGGGCGCATTTGGAGCTTGTTGGAGGAATTTCTTCACCTCAAGGAAATTCCTTCGTGTAATTTGCTAACTTGGGCACATTTGGAGCTTGGTGGAGGAATTTCTTTATACTTGGTCATTTTTTGCATTTCTTCCTCCTCTTTGACCCATACTTAGCCAATTCCTCCAACTGTCATTTTGAGTATCATGATCCAGAATTCTCCATACTCAGTGTTTTTCATGCCTTTTCCATGCTTTTTCAGCCTTTCTGTGCTTTTCTATGCTTTTTCAGTGATATTTCCAAACTTTGTAAATTTTGAGCTTTTCCCTTTTGGGTTTTTTTTCTATGCTTCACTCTCTCTGGTGCTTTTTCAGTGCTTTTTTTGGAGGTGCTTTTTCAAGAGATACTTTTTCAATCTGCTTTTTCTAGGGGTACTTTTTAGGAGATGCTTTTTCAAATTGCTTTTTTCGGAGATACTTTTTCAAATTGTTTTTTAGGAGATACTTTTTTAGGACTGCTTTTCCAGGAGATGCTTTTTTGAACTGCTTTTTGTGGGGTTGCTTCTTCAGGAGATGCTTTTTTCGAAGATGCTTTTTCAAACTACTTTTTCAGATTGCTTTTTCAGGCTGTTTTTTTTCTTCTGAAGATGCTTTTTTAGAGTTAGGTCTTCTTAGATCAACTACACCATCTTATCACATTTTCGAATAGAGATCTGGATACCCTTTTTCCTCCTCTTTTGTCTGTGCTAATCAGTTGCCCGAAATGACCTGTGAAAAATAGACTTACTATAAATAGTAAGTTTGTTCAATTGTGAAATTAGGGCAATTTGGGACTTACTAGAAATAGACATCCCTAAAAAATAGGAAACCCTAAAAAATAGGAAACCCTAAAAGGACCTTCACCATACACAATATGAAGCCAATTTGAGACTTAGTAGAACTTACTAAAAATATAAATCCCTTAAAAAAAGGAAACCCTAAAAAATAGAAACTTCACCAAAAGACTTAAAATTTCACTGGTTCATTCTTCGAAGGATTTTCATCTCAACATTTGACCCAAATTCATAATTCTTAATTAGGAAAGCCTTAAAAACTGAAACCCTAAAGGGTAGGAAACAACTCACTTTTCTAGAATTGGCCAATTTCATCACGTCTCCTTTGGAACACAAGGAACTTTAGGGGACTGACACCATAACAACCAAGAACCAAAGCCAAAAATGTCAAGTGGACCAAAAAGTAGGGGGTCTTGTTGTGACCTTTTCATACATCACCCCTTTGCAAATAGGGCCTCCCTACTTTTTGGTTCACTTGGCCTTTTTAGTTTTTGTTCTTGGTGGTTTTGTCGTCAGTCCCATGAAGTTCCTCGCATTCCAAATGAGTAGTGAATTTGGTCGAGTATGGAGTAGAGAGTTGTTTCCTGCCTCTTAGGGTTTCAATTTTGAAGGCATTCCTCTTTAAGAACGGTGAAATTGTATGAAGTATTGAGTTGAAAATCCTATGAAGAATGAACTAGAGAAATTTCAAGTCTTTTGGTGAAGTTCCTACTTTTTAGGGATTTCTTTTTTTAGTATGTTTTACTAGGTCTCGAATTGATTTCGATTTGAGTTTTGAGGTGGTATCTATTTTTTAGGGTTGTATATTTTTAGCAAGTCCTGGTTTGCCCTTGTTTCACATTTAAACAAACTTACTATTTATAGTAAGTCAAATTTTGGTAGGTCAGATAAGCAGCCTCCGGAAAAGTAGTTCAAAAAAGCATCAAAAAGAAAAAAAGCAACCTAGAAAGGGAAAAAAGCACTAAAAAGCATACACCTCTACACCGATTTTGAAATGGGGTCGACGTGCGTGAGAACGATGCAAATAACTTATATAGGGGGACATGTTCAATTGTTGGGTGAGCTCCAACGTGGAAAAGCAATGCAAGCGAGCCGAGTTGGGAAAGCATGAGGAGTGAGCTGAAATGGCTAAGTGTTGGTCAAGTCCAACACCAGCAAGCATGGAAAATGTGACAATGGTTGAGTACGGATCATGACTATGTGGAGGAGTAGAAAAAATGGCCAAGCTTGAAGAATTCAAGATCACCAAAGTCCTAGGGTTGGAAGCAAGGGAGGTGGCAAAAATGAGTAAGTCATAGAAAGTTCCATGACACTACCTCAAGTGCGCCCAAAGTTGAGAATTAAAAAATTAGTCCAAATGACTAATTGTGGGTAAAATGGCATGGAAATGGTTTAAATGTATGTTGTTCAAAGAAAATTCCTTGACCAAGCTCAACTCACGCCCATGAGCACTCATCTACCTATGTCAAGAATTTCATCAGAGATCCAAAATTCCATTACCTCGCTTGAGTAGCACACGAGCGTTTTTTCCATGATATCACAGAGTTTCCTAAGTGTTGGCAAAATTCCCTAGGGAGTCTAAATAACACTCATGATCCCTAGACTAGGGAAGTCATGGAATATGTGATAAATGCCAAAATCATCCAATGCAGGTCAGTGAGTATAGAAGAAAAGTTTGACAATGCAAAATTCTCCTTCGAGTGAGGAATCCATTAACATGAGCTCATAATGTGTTGTAGAGAGAGTCAATTTGCAAGCTTGATATGAACCCCTCGAGCATAGATTTATGCGTGACAAGGAAAGGTTTCAAAAAATAAGAAAAGCCTCCTACTTGGTCTACCTATGCCAAGGAACTTTGCAGAGTTTCAAAAAGAAAAATCCACCCACGTGTACTGGTTGCTTTGCAAGGAATATGTTCGAACTTCAAAAATCCATCTCTAGTGCAGATATACACTAAAAAACACAAACATTGGAAGTGTGAAATTTCCCTAGTATGTGAAAAATCCTCCAGCAAGACAAAACAATGCCCGGGATGGAGGCTTACCAAAAACGATTGAATAATGTGCTTAGAGCATTATTACTTGATGCTTGAGGAAGTCTTCAAAGAACGAGAATGCACCTTTGAACAACAAGGAAATGTTTCAAGATAATAAAATTTGGGCTCACAGGCACTCATTCATACTCGCCTTAAATTTTTTTTCCAAGTCTTAAAATCCTTCACCAAGTGCAGATTGCGCTTAATAGCGCAGATCTATGGTATTAAGCGCAATTTTTAGTAGAAGAGGAATTGCGCCCAGGACAAAAAAATCCGTCACCAACTGCCAAATGAGCCCATTAGTGCAGTTCCTCCTGTGCCAAGGAAAACTTGCTCAAGCATGAAAAGCCGTCATGTGCCCAGATTTGCGCTCAGGAGCGCGATTACCAGCAAGACAAGGAATCATATGATGATGAAATCGATGAGGTCTAATATGCACTTATCAACGCAATTCTCACCTAGTCAAGGAAATTTTATAAAATTCAAAAATCCTCCTTTAATGCTATTATGCGCTCAGGAGCACAAATCATTCACAAGCAAGGAATATATTTGAAATGATGGAGTCCTTTAGTTTAGTCAAGATGCACCCAAGATATTATTGCGAGTAAACATTGGAAATAATAATGATGCCTATGGAAATAATTGAAGGGTGAGACTAAAGTTTGATTAAGTATAACAAAAAAGAAATCCGCCTATGTATGCACTTGAGAACTTAATTGAAACATGTGGTTGGAGATTGATTAAATATTAAAGTTCGCCCCTATGTTTCATATTTGCTCATGGAGGAATTGATTATAAAATGTTGAAGTTCTTTTATAATGTTGGGAGTATTGGAAGCTTGATTATGATCAATTTGCGCGGAGGGAATATTGTGGAGGTATAATTAATTAATTTTTTTGAATATCAAATTCCTCCTAAAGGCTTCATTCGCGACCATGGGATAAATTGCAAGGGTGATTTGACTTCAATCAAATGTGAAAATCAAAATAAAACATGGAAGTGGTTGAAAGAATTATTAAATGTTGGAAACCTTTGCTATGTCCAGACACACGCCAAAGGGAGAAGTTAGAACATGAGAGATGTACTCAAAATTGCGACTTAATTCACGATGGGAAATATTGGAAATCCATTGAAGAAATTGCAAGGAATTTGTGTGAAAATCCTTGACCATGCCAAAATCCAAGTCAAGATCAAGATTAAATTGGGAAATATTGGAATTATTTGGGAAATTAATTAAATTATTGGAATTTTCTTGCATATTTGACGACATCCAAGATTTAATTAATAAAACGTTGGAAATGATTGAATTGCCTATATACTTGAATTCCAACCTCTTCAAATGCGCACCCATGAATGAAGCTTGTTAATGAAGTTAAATGCTCAAAATAGAATCTTTTAGGAATAATGGAAACTCAAAGACAACTGACAATTTTTTGCTAGAGAATCTCTCCCAAAACAACTTGGAGGAATATTGAATTGAGCTGGCTAAATTTAACTCATTGCCAATTTAACAGGTTGAGGGCCGCATCCCTATGTAAGAGATGAATTCTCATTTCATTCTCTCATTAAAGAATTGGAGGATCGAGAGCAAGGGTGTGAAGATTTCGAAGAACTTGGGGAGTTCGAATTTTCAAGAGGAAGCATGCAAATTTATAGAGAGAATTTCTTTCTAAAGAGAAGTTTTATAGTAAAGTTTCAAATTTTCAAAAGATTTTCTTCTTCGGAATTAGTATTCATTCCATGGTCGGAATGAAAAAGTTTGATGTGCTTTTTATTTATTCCTCGCATTATCCTTATGTTGTTCATTTCGCTTTGCAAGAAGAGGAATCACAGAGCCCAGAGGATCAAGTTTGTGCAGACCAACATTGATCAAGAATGAACAAAGAGGGTTTTATCTAGAGTCCAAGATCGTGTCAAAGTGGAAATGGAAAGATGTTGGTGACACAAATTTGGGTGGCCTCGACATGAATGAATTTAATTGAAGAATATTCGGCTACAAGGATCATGCTCCCATATACTTAGCGAACCAGATAGTCAAAAGTGGCATTGTAGCTGTAGCTTGCTTTCTTCTGGTCATCCAACATTCTGAACTTATAGTAGAATGCGCTAGGCACTATTATTCAGAAGATAGAATGATTAGAGACCCAGATAACAAGATACTAGCAAACCTTTCTCCGCCAACAATTTCAGAAGGTTTTGGAATTCTGACATACAAATCAATGGTGTGGAAGTTGAAAGAACATACACTCAGGGTCTACACTTTTGGGGTTGACCATTATGATGGAGTAATCAATCGAAAATGGCTACGAAAGATCAAGGCTCATCATTCTAAATTACCCAAACAACTGATTTGGTTGGACCTTTAGCAAGAAGACAACGACTTGGTGATGATGTTACGCAAAATTTTCGGAATTCCACAATCCTACATGTTTGAGCCTTAGATGTGGTACTTCATTGAGTAGGTGACAGAGGGAATCAATGCTATGGACTGGGCTAGAATGATTAGTAATAATTTGGATGAACAACTCAAAAATTTGGAGCACTTAAATTCTACACGAGCTCTTATGTTATATACATGTTAGCCATGAAGACAAGGTATGAAGGATTGAGGTATAAGGGGCCAATAGGAAGTGGTCCAAGACATTTGAAAGTACACGAGTGTTATCCCTAGTTATAGCTCTATGCTAAGGACGATTTCATGAGAGCCACGACACCTTTGCTATGCACATTGTCAGAACTTTGCAAGGCAGCTTCCATTCAAGGCTATCAACTTAAGCAATGTAGTTGGTGGAGAAATACGGATCGTGGGTCATCCAATTCCCAAATTTCTTCTACATTAGGCTTCAAAGGTTTTCTTTCAAGTCATACAAACTTCCAAGGTATCCGACTGATAAGATGGTGTTATTGGAAGTCACTAGACAACTGACTGCATATGACAAGATTTAGAAAAAGAAGAAGAAATTGGGTCTTGAATTCCCAATTACCATAGGAGAATCAGATGAAATGTATCCATATTTACAGATAGCTGAAAGGTCAACAGATGAACTACATTTTTACCATTTGGCGCTTTACCCAACAAGAATGGCTTATGATCCGTACATCAGAATCAAAGTGGTATATGGTGTAAAATACCAACACAGGTTGCACCTTGAAGATTTCTGGGCAAATGTTGCAGACGAATACAAGATTAAAAAGAGGATGTTTTCCAGGTTGCCGCTCAACATGATTAGGGCATGGTAAATTACCTAGGTGCCAGACCAAGTGGAAGAAGAGACGAATGTGATCCAAGCCGGGTATAAGAAAGAGAAAGAGAAGTTCATCTAGCCATATGATTGATCCATGAGAGAAATATTAGATCTCGATTCAATATTAGGACCAATCTTGAAACTTACTAGTTGGTGGGTTGAATGTCAAGTCAGCAGGCTGTGGGTGAGTAAAGACCGTCTGACTTATAACTTGATGGGACATTAGGGGTTGTGGGATGATGGATCTAGGCAGTTATCAGGTTTCTGAATTGTTTGAGAAATTCCATAGAAAATGTTGAGCGAGAAAAGGGAAAGAATATTGTCCGAGAAGTGCAGCCGAGGAAGAGGCCCGACGTGTGAAGAACCTTATCACCAACATCACCCAACAAGACCCTGAGCTTATAGGGAATTGATCCTTTCACAGGGAGGAGGTTGGAACAAGCGGGAGAAGGATGTTGGAAGGGGATTATATAACCCAACCAATGCAAGATAGAGAAAGCATTAATGCTTGTTAGAGATCCTCCCAACAAAGAAATCAAGAGCTAGAGGCTGTTGTTGAGGAAGGCCTTGAGGCCATAGTGGATGAGGACTTGGTAGAGGCAGAAGTCCCTACTACAGAGGCAGAAGCTCCTATTGTAGAAATAGAAGCTCTTGTCTTAGAGGAAGAAAGTCCCATCGCGGAGGAAGAGATCAATGAAGGGATGGTACAGGGGGAAGAAAGTCCCATCGCGGAGGAAGAGATCAATGAAGGGATGGTACAGGGACAAGAACAATTTTTCAGTTTATGACCAACATACAACTGCTCCAAATTGGTTGTGGCACAGGTTGCAGAGGAGTTGTGAAAAGGAAATTGACCTTGCACTGGAATTACAACAGATCTTGAATTGAGTCAATAGGCCAAAAGAGGACAAAACAAAGAAGTTTTCAAAGTTCACCATGAATGAATTGGGGTCTCAGACTCTACAAATTGCTGTACCCACAATTGATAAAGCTAAATGCCAGATCACCCCAAAGTAGTACAATGTGACAACATTCGATCTGGGACATGCCACTAGGGAGTAGGTAATTGAAGAGTTTGATGACTCTGCTCAAGCAATGAAGAAGAAGATGAGGAAGTTGCAAGAAAAATACCAAAAGGTGAGAGTGAGAATAAGATCTTGTGCGGGCATCTGCGAAGCTTATCCCATCCAGTCAGGGAAGAGAACTAGACATTCGTTCCTCCTACGGTTCTTCCAGCGAAGTCAGTAAAAGGCATTGAAGAGATGAGAAGAGTCACCCAAGGTGGAAAGGTATGGGTGGAAGGCATTCAGAGGGAGCTAGAATAATTTAAAGGGCATTAACTATCATCTCCAGGATATAATGCATAGATGAGTCGTGGGATGATGAGCATCTTTACCAAAATGAGATAATCTCACAACTGCAAGCCTTGGTGGAGACTACTCGGCAGATGTTGGTTGATAGTGGAGTGGTAAGGGAAGGAGAGGCATATGATTTCACGTGTTGGTAGTGTTGTAGTCATGGCGAAAGAGATGTCTGAAAATATCAACGAGGAATTTGCTTGATTGAGAAAGAGGATCAGAAACATTCATAAGGAAATCTTCAACAGAGTTGTAGCCTTGTTAAAACAAAGAATGAATGAGAATGATATTACGACATATAGCTTGAGAAGCAAACTGGAAGAGTTCTTTCAATTAAATTCCTTCACAAAAGATTACTTTGAGAACTTTTCCATATTCTCAAATGTCATGCGCACCACTCAAGACTCAATGCCAGATTGGGAGAATAGTTTCAATAGATGTGAAAGAGACAACCATTTTGGAATTCAAATGGGAAGCAGTGGCAAGTGTTAGTGTAGATGAATTAGAGAGAGTGTTGTCTAGATTCCAAGCATTCAAGGAACAGAATCAAGCATAGGCTATTCTAGGCAAAAGAGCATTAATGACTTAGTGGGAATCTTTCCTCATTAATGGTTCATCTTCCCACTAAGTGAGTGACTTCCTTTTGATTGGTCTGTGTGGACCCTCTCATTAATTATAGATTCTCTTTCCTTGCCCTAACCCTAATTAGGGTTGAGATGGCAAAATCTAGGCCATCTATTCTATTTCAACACCAACCACCCATTGTAATCTGAGACCTATATAAAGGCCTAACTTGTCATTTGTAAGGACGAAATTTGGAGATTGTTGCATCAGAGCTACCAAGATAATAAAGTTACCATTGAAGTCTAGTGATCTCTTGATGTATTTTGGTGCTTGTATGTTCTCTTTGTTCTCTCACTTTGAGTAGATCTGTTTTCAAATATTTCTATGAACGCGATTGATAGTAGTGTTATGGTGAAATCATTTTGCTCATACCTTTTGTTCTTAGATGATTTTTAAGCACAATGTAAGGTTGGTTCTTGTTGATGTGAGTTTTGTGCCACTACATAACATATAGGACTAAACGCTTGATACCGGGTATCAAACACTCAACCCTCTCTTGAAAAGCATATACTCACAAAGGATGTGAGGAAACACTCCAAGGTTCTTTACCTGTGGATCCTAACTCAGTTACAATGATGTGATTTGCTGGTAATCATGTCGGCGGACTTACGTTGTTTCTTCAAAGATATTGGACTCTGACTATGATGATGATGGATTTTAATTTTTCAATGTATACTCCCTTTGTTTCTCTTCTTGAATTTATATCACTTCCCACTTCACTCCAATCTCCAACTACTAATCTACTCACTATTTAACTGCTACTCCTAAGGATGAAGAAGTTAACAAACGGACGGGGATCAAACCTAATGAAAGCTTACCAGCGGTGCTACTCCCATAGGTGCAAAGATTCGAAGGAAACAAGACTAGAGTATCACACAAGGCTTCCTAACGAGCCGCTAGGATGCTAGTGACCTAGTTTAATGATCC
>MU226257.1:2405221-2421948 GCA_018584345.1 Thuja plicata | reverse complement strand
GACATTCAGGTGGAATGTTCTAAGTCCTCTAACAAGGCCACTCCTGACAGGGTGATTAAATCCTTTAACCAGGTCACACCTAGCAGTGTGTTATTGTAACCTTTAATAGGGTTGGCTCCTCACAGGGTATCACTTCAGAAGAGTGAAAACTTGGTAGCATGTTACTGGTGGTTTTTCCCATATTGGGTTTCCACGTTAAATATTTGTGTCCACTTGTGTGAATGTTTATGGTTTTCTTTACTGTTATGTTTCTACAAGCTAATTTGAATTGACAGTAATCTGCATGAATAAGTTGCTGACTTATGCTACTGCTGCCGAGTAGATCTGAAATTCAGAAAGTTTTATTTGCTACATCTAGACCTAAGGATAACTGATTCACCCCTCACCTCTCAGTTATTCTAAATTCATTCTAACAACTTTTCTATTAAAAAAATAGATTTCAATATATATAGATCAAGTTAGAGCGATCCAAGTGACCTTATGCTTAAATTATAGTTAGTGTCACTTTAAAACTTATTAAACTATGGAATATTGACCCAAAATGAATGAACCAATTGCATCATTTAGATATTGAAGTTAAAAATATAATCTCTATGGGCTCTATTGTTTGGGGACCATCTCTCCTTGATTTCAACTGGGCCTCTATTGAGCGTATACATACTCTCCTCCTTTGGTGTATCATCAAATGTCATCATACAACCTCCCACAACATCATCCAGGCTAAGTTCAGGGCTCATCCCTTTAGGTTGGGAGCCATCTTTGACCTGGTATAGTTTCTTCACCGCCTACATTGCTTCGCAGACTCTTCGGATGGCTAGAGTAGATACTCTTACCTCGCCTATTGCTCTTCTGTTGAGCTGGCTAGATCTAACACCTCCTCTAGAGCTCATTGCTGGTATGCTCAGGCCACTTTCCTTTTGGGTTCCATCGGGATTGATATTGATCGCCTACCCCCCCTTTTAGTTTTCTTGGGACACTCTGGCTCATCTTCTTCCCTCTAGACAGGAGTTGAATGAGCATGTCAGACTTGACATCTACATGTAGTACATCATCTCGACCTGGACCAACCCTAGTGGGGGCTTACGTCCGAGGATGGATTTTTATGCTGAGCACTTCTTACACATCCAGGATGGGATCATCGTTTGACCCAGATATTTATCACAGTGTTCGTGTCATACTCTCTGGATCGTGCTGGGATCTTTCAGAGTCGGCTCTCACCGCCTGCGTGCACAGACTGATCATCAAATTGACAAAAAGGATCGCATTTACAGTTTATGCACATTGTCTGAGATTGAAACCGATGCACATTTCATTTTCTGCTGCTCTATATGCTATGAGATTAGAGGGAGATTCTATTTCTTATTCATAGAATGAAGCTCCTTGACTTCTTTTGTTACTTTGACCAGAGATGTCTGGCACTTTATTTATGGGAGACGGTTCGGCTCCATGACCATACCCTGCAACTTCTATTTCCCCAGAAGTTGGTCACCGAGCAGTTCATTATAGATTTCTTTTCGCCCTCGCCCCCGGCTTGGGGTGTGAAGCAGCCCTCATGTGCCTCCACCATTGGTCACTCTAGATCTGTGAGACCTTGCAGTGCTTCTACTCATCAGTGACAGACCACCAGCAGATCACGACGACGACTCCATACCCATTTTCTTTCGGGTCATTATCCTTATGTGTTGGCTTTCTTTCCGCTCGGGAAGGACCCCTATAGTCCTTGCCCTGGTGGTTCTTTGTTCTCTGCTTCTTCTTGTTTGGTTCCTTGTTCTTTTAACATGTTCCCCCGACCACTGTTTGGTGGTCCGCTGGTTTCTTGCTTTTTGGTTTTTTGTTTCCTGTCCCATAGATCCTTGCTGGTCTTTCGTTGGACATTAATAAATTTATCTTATCTTATCTTATCGTATCTCGAAAGAATTACATCGCTATCATATTTTTAAAAACATTATGCTAATCCAAGTGATAGTCACTCTTTAAAAACACAGTTTTTTCACACAAATCACTTTTCGAAGGAGAAGGAAAAAATAATTTTAATTTTTTTAAAATATATTTAGAAACTAGAAAGAAAATGATAAAAGACTAGTTTACATTATCTTCAAATTCCTAATAGTTTTGTGGCAACAAGTGTTTGAAAGTGAAGTTTTTTCTCAGAATGTTGATCTCAGTGTCAAAGTTGGCCAAAAAGTGGGACACACTATTGTGGGACCACCCCATTGAGGAGAAGGGGGATAGAGACGAGCAGGAAAAGCCACTAGACCATTAATGTATACATTGTTTTTAGAATAAGGAAAAATGGAATTAAATGGCATGCAACTACACATAAAGGAACGATATTTCTCAATACCGCTGAATAAAAAGAATAACATAGCACTGATTTCAAGTAGCAGAAGTTCAATGAAGAGGCCTGTGAGTTGAAACTGTACCAGGTAAACATTGGTAATAAAATTGTTATTAAATATAACATGGATTGCATCACTGCAAGGGGCATATACTAATCATACTTGTAACATGACAATTTATTCATTAGGGGAAGAGGGTATTGAATTTCTTAAATGAAGCTAATAAAGAAGTGATGAACAAAAGGCACCAAGGGGAATATATGTTAAGGCATATAGTATACAATAGCAATGGTATAAAAGTGCATCAAGGAATTGAAAGTCAAAAACTTTTTGACCCATTGACTTGATGAGATGCTTTAACAACCAGCAGTGTTATTCTTTGACTCCAACCTACACGTTGAAACATATTAGATGAATACCACAAGCATAATAGCTACCATAAGACTCTTTTGATTTTTTTGTCTTTGAAAAGCATGTAAATAATAAGGCAATATCTAAAATATATCGGTCATCTATGGAAAATGACATGCATTAAAAGGTCCAAAATTTGTATACGTCACATTTGGCAAATTTTGTCAGCATTTGTATGATAATTTTATACGGGTTAATTTTTGTGGTGTTTAATTTCAAAAGTTCAAGGCATGCTCATTTTCATTGCTTGATTGTAATAAGTAATTATCATTTTTTAGTTGGATATGCTTTTCTCATGGGGAGGGAAAATTTTGTGGAAGCTTGTTACCTAGTTTAATAATCAGATATTGATGATGGTTAAGTGATATTATAGTATTGGTAAAGTGTAAATGGTTTGGCTAATGTTATAAGAATAATGTCTACTAAGTATTTATGGCAACAAAATAATCTGGCCAAAACAGTTTTGAGCTTCTGTAAGCTATTGAATATTAATGCAATATTTTCTTGACCTGTATATTTGTTTGCATGTACAACTGGTTTGTTAAATGAATAACCTGAAGTGGATTATTTATAATGGATTGCAATTTGAATTCTGGAAGAAACTTCTCTGAAGTTGATCTCTGTATGCATAGATATTGGTCATTTATTGACATGACTAAATAAGCCTACTTAAGCTTGAATTTGGAGCATTTGGAATGCATCCTGATTACTTTTAAGTTTGATAAGGCTATATTGATCATCATAAATGGCAATTTATTTTCTATGCCTAATGCAACTGATTTACTTGAGATTTGTGCCAAGTTGTCTGATTGCAAAATTTCAGTCTTGTTTCTTACCCATTAGTTGCTTGTACATTGATATATTAATGATAACAATGATGTAATATGGCTTTGTCATGTCACAAGTGGATTTGGTAATGTTTGTATTGTAATGTTTGATATAGTTGTTGCTCTCTTACATTTTTCATTTTGAGATAATATTTTATTTACATCATGATGTATGTCTTTAACATCACATCATACTGTTCTTATAATTGCAGAGTCATTAACAATATGCCCATGCATCACATTGTTTATTGCAAAATCTGGCTTGCCATGGTCATGACACTTTTCTTGACATGATAATATACAGTATTTAGATCCAGTTGGTTTAGGTGGACATGGATTGGACTTTGCTCTTTCTACAATTTATACCAGTGGAATCACATGTGAGGTAATGGCTTCGCGTAAGTATTTTTTTTTACTTTCTTTGCATATTTTGTGACTGGCTTTGAATTGGTTTTAGTTTAGATACTTAGTCTGATAGGTCTTATTTGAAAAGTTTATATCCAATGTATCTGGAAACTCTATTATCTTTGTAATATGTTTGAAGAAGCAAAGATAAATACACAGAGTAGAAGAATACCACAAACTAAAGTTTAACAAGCTAATATGTGTGTGTGTGAGAGAGATTATTGTCTGTGCATCATCTCATCTTTCAAACTTTTATTGTTGTTTTCTATCAGCATTCATATTCAGGACTGATGTCCATTTGGAATTTGTTATGTTTTTGGCATGACACTTCATGCCCTTCTACTTGTCTCTGGATTTTAATTCTCTGATTGTGAAAAACAAATAGTACAAATTGAAAATTAAAACAAAAAAAATGGTTTTTGTACTTGAATTTTTTTTCAGGAAAGAAAAGACAAAAACATCATAGAAAATATTGGATATTGTCTTCAGAATCTAGGTTTGTTTTGTGCTTTCAAGGTATGGTTTGCAACCTATTTTGATTTTTAGTTCATTAACATGCTCTTCAAATGTTTGTTTGGCACATTAAATATATATAGGATGTTAAGGAAAATATCTTCATGTTATTTAAGATGGGCATTTGGAGATGGATTTACTGATTACTCTAACTAAACCCCTTCATGTGAGCGGTGACAAGCTAGCAAGCATAGGAAGATTTTGCATGGTTCAACATAAATTTTCAGAACAGGTAATCACAGAGCTTCAAATTTAAGCAAGACTAAAGAATTCAATTTTTGCATTTTGTATGTTCAAGTTTTTGGATTTCTTCCTACAATCCTTAGATAAAATTTTGAGTTATATTCAGACAACATTTCAAAGGTAAAAATGATAATTGATTTAAGAGAAAAGTTATGATGAACAATTTGAATACTGACATATATCATAATACTTTGATTTGGAAGTCTTCATCAAACATAAATTGGAGTGAGCATCAAATGCTTATTATATTGATGAGATAGAATAAAACTGTTAAGTTTTTAGGATAGTTGCAAATGTAATAACACTCTATGTTGTATGTGTTTTTCAAATGCAACAATCTCTCTTTCATTTATATTGGGAATGAGGACACGAGAGACATGTCCCTTCATGGGACATGTCTATTCATTATTATTTATGAGAAAGGACATGCCTCTTCCCATTAATTATAATTTAATCAATCTTATAATGTTTCATCAATCAATTATTAATTAAGAATAATATAATAATTTGATATTAAATATTAAATTTCATATGACTAATAATAATATAACATATTTATTATATTATTATTAATCAACATATATTGTATGTATTCTAATGATCATACGACCGAAGCTACAAACATTAACAAAAACAAATAGAATTCTAAATCTTTTGCTTTAACAAGAACAACTATTTTCATTATACCACACTTAAACATATGTATGATAATTCACCCTAATAACAAGCAAAGCATGCAAATAAAAGCATTTAAAAAATCACCAAGGTCAAAGGACAATGAGGACAATGAGTGTGAAGCAATAGGTGGGCAAAATAAATATAAAGTAAAATTGTTAAATACCAAATGCACGTAACAATGAAATATATTGATTTATCAACATTCATGTTTCATTTTAAAGCATGTATATATATGAATACAAAAATACAGTGTTCTGCAAGGACACAACCCCATGATTTGTCTTTTGTTCCAGGTTTCGAGAATGTTCTGGGAACGAGGGGGCAGAGACAAAACTTCTACACCCTGACCCCTTTTTAAGCTGGTTTTGGGACATCGCCAAACCATGAGGGATGTCTCCTAGGAACCTCCCTTAAGGGAAGAAATCAAGGCATCCCTAATGTCCCACATACAGTAATTCAAAGCTGATCATCAATTTTGTTGATTTACTGATCTCAAAAATGTGTTGTCAGTAGTCCATTAGTTGTTATTGGTTTTAACAATCTGAATCTTCTACTTATAATAGTGATTAATCTTAAAACTCCATAGTGCGGCATGTATCTGACAAAGTGTAATCATACAACATAGCTGCATCAATATTAGACAATTGTCCCACATGCCTTACCTAAAACCCTTTATACATCTACAATATCTATTTCAAGGTCAATAAACTGTACTATTTGTTTTTTCTTCTCTAGGTTGTCGATCGCTTTGGGCATCATTATGGAAGTGTATCGTCTACCCAGGCAAGTGTGGTAACTCTGTTGTTGGTCTTCTATTTTACTTGACTTTTTTTTATTAAGGGTGAATATTGAAGCCTATAATGAATTATTTTAAGATTGTAAAGGGATCTTGTTTACCTCATAAACTTTTAATTTCTCTTATTTCCATCTCAACATGGTAGCTCGTCATTTTTAGACTCTGGTTGATACTATTGACTTTAAGCTCATTTGAAATGAATTCCAATTTTCAACTATTATGAAACTCAAGTGATAACATTTATGGTCTGACAGTTGGCATTGTTAAATCGTTATAATTTATCTTTGATCAATTATCAGTAAATTGTGTAGAGTGTTGCCAATTCTGTAGATCTAACTCTCATCCTAAGAGAGCATTGGGAATTTCAAGCGGGCATCATGTTTAGTGTGGAGCCCGGTCAGTCTCCAAGTGGGAGATTGTTAGTTTGTGGTGACAGATCAGGAAAGTAGTGTACACTTTTATGCAACTTGTAAACCATTTTCCTAGGTTGACCTGTCAAGTAAGTTTTAGGGTTGGGGTTTTTCTATAAGAAAACGGTGTTAGGGTTATCGCTTGTTAGAGTGAAGAAGTATCGTAGCATTTGCCATGGTATTGAGCTACAAGGGATCGCTGGTTGTAATCAATTGAAATTACTGAATAATAATATTGGACTCTCTATTTGGTGGACGTAACCTAGTATTGGGTGAACAACATTAAATTTGTGTCTTTTTTTTCTACTTATGTGTGCTTTATTCATTTGCATTATTGTTTATATTTGCATGTAACTATTAGATTTTTGCTTTCTAATCCTAATAAGTGGTATCATAGAAGGTTGTTTTTCAGTTATCCTATGCAGGAAGGTCTCACAGTTGAGTGAGAGTAATGGAAAATGAGGGTAAGTTGAAAGTTGAGAACTTTAATGGGCAGAACGTTCAGTTATGAAAAATGCAGATGGAGGACTATCTCTATCAGAAGGATTTATGGCAGCCATTGGGAGGTATGAACAAGAAAGTTGCGACTATGCCTCAAGAGGATTGAGATATTTTGGATAGAAAGGCACTTAGGAGTATTCATTTATGTCTGATACAATCGCTGACATTTAATATTACAAAAGCGAAGACAACTAAAGAGTTGATGACAAGCCTCCTGCTTCGAATAAGGTATTTCTTATGAAGTGTTTATTTAATATGAAATTGGTAGAAGGTGGGTCAGTTTGTGATCATTTAAATGAGTTTAATAAAGTTACCAGTCAATTATCTTATGCCAATGTCAATTTTGATGAAGAAATTAGGGCTCTTTTGATTCTATGTTCTTTACCTGAAAGATGAAATGGCTTGGTAATGGTTGTTAGTAACTTTGTTTCTGGTTCAAATAACCTAAAATTTGATGATGTTGTTGGTGTTATTCTGAGTGAGGAAATTTGTAGGAAAAACTCAGGTGGGTCCACATTAGGTAGTGTTTTGAATGTAGCAAGTAGAGGCAGATCAGAGGAGAGGAAACAATTCTGGAAGTCGTGGGAAATCACGAGGAAAATCAAAGGGCAAGAGGTCTCACTCCAGAGGACAAAATGATTGCTGGTACTATGGGAAACTAGGTCATAGGAAGAAAGATTGTTTGTCTCGAAAGAATGAAAAAGGAGACAAACAAGAAGGCAATAAGGAGGCAAATGGGGTAAGTAATAAATCTGAAGAGGATGTTTTGCTTCTTTCCCTTGAAAATGTTGATGATTCATGTGTTCTAGATTCAGGGGCCTCATTTCATGCTACGCCCCATAGAAGTTATTTTCTTGATTATGTCCAAGGGAATTTTGGACTAGTTTATTTGGGAGATAATGAACCTTGTCAGATTGTTGGGAAGGGAAGAATTAAGATTAAGTTACAGAATCTTCTTCTTCTTCTTCTTTTTCTGAATCAGTGACCACTACAAGAGGTAAGGCTTGTTCCAAGGTTGAGTATGAATTTAATTTCAGCGGGGAAGTTAGGTGATGAAGGTTGCACAATTACTTGTAATGATAAAAATTTGAAGGTTTCAAAAGGTTCCTTAGTAGTAGCAAAAGGTGTGAAAGTAGACACCTTATATCTTTGTACATGTTCATATTGTTCCTTCTACTTTATTTTTTATAGAGAAAATTCAATGTTCAAGAACAATTGCTGCAGTTGAGTAGGTAGAACATGAAACAGTTGATGTGGATTTTGAAATAACACTACGGTACAACAGACTTGGGCACATGAGTGAAAAAGGTATGAAATTACTTCATAAGTCTTACTAGGTCTAAAATGTGTCAGTATAGATTTATGTGAAAGTTGTGTGTATGGAAAACAAAAGAGAGTTAGTTTTATGAAGGTTGGAAAAGAAAAGAAAGATGAGAAATTAGAGCTTGTGCATACAAATGTATGGGGACCAACTCAGGTATCTTCTCTTGGTGGCTCCCTGTGTATTATGTTACATTCATTGATGATGCAACTAGGAAAGTATGGATTTATTTCCTCAGGCAGAAATCTGATGTATTTGAATTTTTTTTTAAATGGAAAAGCTTGGTTGAGAATGAGACTAGTAAAAGACTAAATGTCAGATCTGATAATGGTGGTGAGTATTGCAGAAAAGAATTTGAAGATTATTGTTCCTCTAATGGTATTTGTAGGTAGAAAACAATTCCAAGCACTCCACAAGAAAATAGAGTGGTTGAACGCATGAATAGGACAATAATGGAGCATGCAAGGACTATGAGGTTGCAAGTTGGGCTGCCCTTAAACATGAAGGAAGAGGCTGTAAACACTGTTGTTTATTTAATTAATAGAGGTCCATGTACTCCTTTGGGTTGTGGTATTCTAGAAAAGCATGGACATCATGTAAGAAGGTGAGTTATTATTTTCTCAGAACCTTCGGTTGTGAAGCATTTGCACATATAGATTCAAAAAATAGAACCAAGTTGGAAGCTAAATCAAAGAAATGTGTATTTGTTGGATATGACATTGACGAGTTAGGCTATAGACTTTGGGATTTTGAGAATCATAAAATTGTGAGAGGAATGGATGTCATATTCAATGAGAAAGTGTTGTACAAAGATCATGTGCGGCAACGCAAGAAGAAATAAAATGATTATATATTGTTGGACGATACTCCTAAAGATGATGTTCCAGTGGTTCCTTGTGATCTGCAACAACAACAACAACAAATACCACAAATTTCAGTGAATGTTAGACGATTTTCAAGGATAAGTAGACCTCCTGACAGGTTCTCTACCTCTTTGTATTCTATTTTATTGACCAATGTTGGTGAACCAAAATGTTATGATGAAGTTGTGCAGCTAGATACCAAGGTTCATTGGGAGCATGGAATGACAGAAGAAATAGACTCCTTGCTGGAAATCCAGACTTGGGAATTATGCAAGTTGCCTGCATGTAAAAAGGCTTTACAAAATAAATGGGTTTATAGGGTGAAAGAGGAGGATGGAGGTAAGAAAATATTTAAATCCAGGTTAGTTGTAAAGGGATTTGCACAGAAAAAGGGCATTGATTTTTCTGAAATTTTTTCTCCGGTTGTTATGATGACTTCTATTCGTACTATTTTAAGTATTGTTGTTGCTGAAGATTTGCATTTGGAATAGCTAGATGTGAAAACTACTTTTCTCCATGGTGATTTGGAGGAGATATATATGGAACAACCCCAAGGATTTGAGGCCAAAGGTAAGGATAAATTAGTGTGCAAATCAAAGAAGAGTTTATATGGCTTGAAACAAGCACCTTGACAATGGTATTTAAAACTTGACAGTTTTATGGGTGAGCATAGCTTTAGCAGGTGTAATTATGACCATTCTGTTTATTTTAAGAGGTTGGATAATGACAGCTACATTATTTTATGTGTAAATGTTGATGACATGCTTGTAGTTGGGTCTGACATGGATCACATAACAGAGTTAAAACAACAGCTAGAAAAATCATTTGCTATGAAGGATTTGGGGACAACAAAACAAATCCTTGGTATGAAAATTTGCAGAGATAGGTTGCACAAAAAATTGACTCTATCTCAGGTTGATTATGTTGAAAAGGTTGTGCAATGATTCCCCGCGGAGAATGGAAAAGTTGTCAGCACACCTTTGCCTAGTCATTTGAATTTGACTAAGGAGATGTGTCCAAAGACACAAGAGGAGGACAAAATGTCCAAGGTACCCTATTCTTCAGCTATAGACAATTTAATGTATGTCATGGTATGCACTAGACCTAATATTGCACATGGAGTAGGAGTTGTTAGTAGGTATATGAGTCATCCTTGTGTTGAACATTCAAATGCAGTAAAATGGATTCTCAGGTACTTGAGAGGTACATCCAACAAATGTTTATGTTTTGGCAGTTCTAGTACTAATTTACAAGGCTATGTTGACTCAGATTTGGTAGGAGACATTGATACCAGGTGGAATACAATGGGATATGTTTTTATTGTCGGTGGGACAACAACGAGTTGGATCTCTAGGTTGCAAAAGGTGGTTGCTTTATCCACCAAAGAGGTAAAGTAAGTAGTTGCAACAAAGGCAAGCATGGAGATGATATGGTTGCAATCTTTCATGAAAGATTTGGGAAAAATACAAATTAACAATTATTTGTTTACGAATAGCCAGAGTGTCATTCATTTTGCAAAGAATTATGTCTTGCATTCAAAGACAAAACACATACAGTTGAGGTATCACTTCATTCGGTTGGTATTGGATGATGGATGGTTAAGGCTGGAAAAAATACAAACAGATGAAAATCCAGCATATATGTTTACAAAGGCAGTGACAAGGGAGAAGTTGAACTCTTAAGCTTTGGTTGGTTTTCATGACTAAAAATAAAACAGAACAGCAAAGTCCAGGGTGATTCTTTCCAATGGAGCTACAAGGGTAGCGGTATTGCTACGGGATTAGTCTCCAAGTGGGAAATTGTTTAGTGTGGAGCCTGGTTAGTCTCCAAGTGGGAGATTGTTGGTTTGTGGTGACTGATCAGGCAAGTACTGTACACTTTTCTACAATTCGTGGGGTTCAACTTTTTGGTTAACTCGTTAAGCATTTTTTTAGTTGACTCGTCAATCATTTCCCTAGGTTGAGTCATCAAGCAAGTTTTAGGGTTAGGGTTTTTTTATAAGAAAAACAGTGTTAGGGTTATGGCTTATTAGAGTGAAGAAGTATTGTAGCATTCGCAACGGTATTGAGCTGCAAGGGATCGTTGGTTGTAATCAGTTACTGAATAATAATATTGGACTCTTTGTTTGGTGGACGTAGCCCAGGATTGGGTGAACCACGTTAAATTGTTTTCTTGTTCTACTTATGTGTGCTCTATTCCTTTGCATTATGGTTATATTTGCATGTAAGTGTTAGATTTATGTCTTCTAATCCTAGCACATCATAGAGTTTATTACAATTTATCAGCAAGTTGCCATCCCTTTTTAGTTCTTACATACATTGTTACACAATGCCCTTAAGAAGAAAACAACCTAAAATTTGTGATTGTTGTATTCTGCTTAGTGAGTAAATATTTCCATATGTAATTCTGAAAATTATATTTCCAGCTCAACCTATCAGTAATTGTACTCTTTCCAATTTGGTGTGGTTGAATGAAATAGAATTGGGATTCCTATATTGTTTTCTTATTAGTTGTTGCTATACAAGTTGACATAATATTGATTGTAATGGATAAGATTTGAGCTAACGATAAAATCATGAAACCAAGCAGTTTGGGGGTTTCTAGTGACATTCCCAGCTAGTTGTTATTTTGATTAGCCCTTATTTTCAGTTACATTTTTCATTTGGTTCTCTTCATCAAAAAAATGCCAAAACAATAAGAAATTGGTAGATATTTAGATTGGGGGCATTACATGATGCTAGCATGCAGACTATGGCTTGTTAAGGATTCTTCATATGCTTTTTCAAGTATGGTTTTTCAACAACTCTACTTGGTGTTTGGGAATTCAGTTATCCCATAGGAGAACACAAGGGTGTGAAAAACCTATTGTCAACGTTCAATTTAAGGGCAATAGGAGCATAAACCCTTCTTATTTAAAAATAAAATTTGCGGTATGTAAGATAAATAATTTTTTTCAGTAAATTTGGGAAACCCTAGTTTTTTTTTTAGTAAAAACCAATGGAAAAAATTTTCAACAAGAAAGTATGTTAATAAAAGCATTCAAAAATTATAATTTGTTAGAAAATCATTCAAAAAATGTAATTTTCTAACAAATGTCTAGTCTGTTACAGTTGGAACAAAATTAAACACATAAATAGCATATTCAAGAGAAAGAAGGGAGCGATCTTACCCTCTAGTTCTTCTAAAATAGGGCTTCCTAAGGTTGTTATCTTCTTAGAATCTTCCACCACAAAATCCTTAAATCTAGAATTGATAGGGGGCTTAGATCCATCTCTACTAAGTCTTTCCTTGATTCTCAATGATTTCCTCTTTCCTAAGTTCAAATAACCTAGGGGCCCCTCCAATGTTCCCAACTGATCTCTCGTCGTATTAATATTCCTCTTTTCCTTTTTGCCTGAAGGTCGGCCTCTACCTTTCTTGTTTGAAACAAATGGAGAGACGCGAATCTCTTTTCTGCCTTTGCCTCCGTAATAGGATTATCCATTTTTTCTTGATGTAAATAATTTTATTCTTGCTCATATGATCATTCTTTTACTAATCCAATAATTTTATTCTAGAGAACCTCCATTGTGTAAATCTTTGAGTCCCTTTAGGTTAAATATGTTTGATCTTGCTTTAAATCTGCATTATTACTCTACCGAAGGTCTTGATTTTGCAATTCTTTAGTGAATTTAATCTGTGCCTGATCTTGATAGACCTTCAAACTATTGACTTCTAAATTTCCAATGATATTATGATCTCCTATTGTGCTATTAGTATCAAAAAAAATCTTGGAAAAACATGTTGATGAAACTCTATTCTACCACCATTGCCCACTTTTTCTTCTAGGCAAAATAGATGCTACTCTAGAATATTTAAACTTACTTTGTCTGATCCAATGCTTTCAATCTTGTAAGCCTTTGTTGTATTATCCTCTGACCTTCTTTGGACTATATGTGTATGCCCCTGCTCCGGCTCCATTGTCTTTATGGATAACCTTAACTGACACCTCTTCAAATATTTTGATTTGTACCCGAGTTTGATGGGCCTTTAAGTTGATATCTTCTAATAATCCAATATGGCACTGATCTAGCTTTGTACTTTAAATTTCATAAAGTGTTTGGTCTATATTTTCTATTTTGTAAAATCTTTGATCTACTATTCCTTCTCTTATAGGTAGTTCTTGGTCTGCAATTTCTTCTACAATTATTATTTAAGTTTCCAATAGGCATTTCTAAACAAACGCATCCATCTCATGAAGGGAGGGGGGAGCTTCCATATGTCTCCTCTCATTGCAACTTTGATTATTGGGGAGGCTTATAGAAAACTCAGACCTAAATCTCAAATAGTCTGAAGTTTTAAAAGCTTATTCCTAGTCCCTTGATTTTAATCTTCAGAACAAACACATCCATCTCATGAAGAGAGAGGGGGGCTTCCATATGTCTCCTCTCATTTCAACTTTGATTTTAGAGAGGCTTATAGAAAACTCAGACCTAAATCTCAAATAGTCTTAAGTTTTAAAATCTTATTCCTAGTCCCTTGATTTTTGAGGAGGCTTATAGAAAACTCAGACCTAAAACCTATTTTTTAATCTTATTCCTAGTCCCTTGATTTTTGGGGAGACTTATAGAAAACTCAGACCTAGAAGTCCCTTGATTTTTGGGGAGACTTATAGAAAACTCAGACATAAAACCTTTTTTTTTGGGGAGGCTTATAGAAAACTCAGACCTAAAACCTAAATCTCCAATACTCTTAAGTTTTAAAATCTTATTCCTAGTCCCTTGAACTAAATCTCCAATACTCTTAAGTTTTAAAATCTTATTCCTAGTCCCTTGATTTTAATCTTATACCAGTCCCTTGATTTTTGGGGAGGCTTATAGAAAACTGAGACCTAAATCTCAAATAGTCTGAAGTTTTTAAATCTTATTCCTTGTCCAAGGGTTGAACCCAGCAACTCCTTTGTTGACAAAATGAAAAAAAAAGGGTGTTCAGGCCCAACCACCCAAGATTGATGGGTCAGTGAAGCCTGAGGATTAAAGGTCAATAAATTGTTACCAATCTTTTGACCATAAACATGACAAAACCTCTACTATAAGGTCCATAAGAAGCAATAGAAGCAATGAATATCAAAGTCGTAGAACCCAATCTCCTCGAAAAGGGGTCTGGACGATACAAGGGAGGTGAGAGGAGTGAGATTCCATTGAAAATCAATTTCTGGAAAAATAAGAGAATTTATTGTTAAGATCCAAATTCATTCCCAGCATTCAAAATCCATTCAAGATCCATATTGAGGGTTTTGAGATACCCTTGGAGCCCCACACCTTTCTTACTTCCTCTATTTGTTTTTGTGTGTCTTGATCTTCATGAAGAATGCAGAATCCACACTCCATTTTTTGTATTGACCTCAAAAGAAGAGGGCAAAGCTTTATCCAGATTTATTAGTAGGCAAAGCCTGACAGGGAGAAGAATTTCTTCTATTGATGGAATATCTGTTTTCAAAAAGATGCCCAACATGTTCCCAATAGACTCTAATATAAATACATCTCTATATTCCAGAGGAAGATTATGTAATTGAATCCAAAAGGGGATAAAATTAATGTTCTAGAACTTATAGATTGACGCTCACTGTGAAGTACCTATATTCTGGATTTTAACGAAGAATCGGTGAATTTGATGCAATGAATCTAGCTTTCCCTCATCTGAAAATTATTCTTGTTCTCAGTATCCTTTTGAGTTTTGAGGTATCTCAGAATTGCTCCTCTCCATTGGAACCCTTGAACTTTGAGAAAGTCTTCCTTCTGCTGTTTGGCATGTTGTTGAATCTCCTTGAATGCCCTATCCAAAGGAAGCACTCTTGTAGCTATCATCCACCTTTGCCTTCCACACCATCCTTATCTTTCTATTATTTGCCTCAACCCTGTTCTTCTTTGAGAAAACTGGCTTATTTGAATGAAGCCCTTCTATATTTTTCCAAATCTAGTGTTGTGTTGTTGTGTCCTTGCCTCGTTCTAGAAACCCAATCATCTTTATGTAATGACCCTTTGGCATTCTCCCATGATGAATACTTCCACCATCTCCAGTCTTCTCTGTATCCACATCTTTCAGAATTTAAAATCCTTTTAATAGGCCATTCATTAGCCTGGTTTCTCCAATGGCCATTCCAATTTCTATCCGTGACATCTCGATTTATCCTATCGATTTCAGCTCTTTTCCTGGATCCCAACCTTACTGTGAATTTGAAGGAGCCTTCTGCCCTCTTACCCCTTGCCTTGCAGAGGGGTTGGGTTGACTGAGGAGCACCTCTGGAAAGTTTTCCCATTAAACCATTTTCAGAGAAAGCTTTCTCATTCTTCCATCGCCCCTTCTTCTAGCTGTAAAATGTATCCTGGTTTCGAATACAATGTCAGAGCAACAGCTCTTTCCAGTAGCCCAACGGCTCTCTCCAGCTGTGCAACCAACGACTCTCTCTAGCGGTCCATTTCTTATAAGGAAAGACAAATTTCAATACAAGAGAACGCAGAAATACTGAGGAGTCTGAATGTGAGCAGAGGATTGGAGTTTCGCGAGGCAACAGAAGCGTTATTTTCCATATTTGCAATTATTTTATTTCAATCTTGTATTCACGCCAGTCCAAGAGGACACACCTCTTTGAGGCATTTGGATAAACAGCCCGCGTGCCTTGTCTTCTGCTTCTACGTTTTGCATACATTTTGTTGGGGTTATTCTAGGGCACATAGGTAGCGGCTTCCTTTTCCCCATTTCTCATCTCAGCCAAAAAAATGCATAGGCAAGGGCCACATATAATGATGCTGAAATCTGGCACACAACCTCTTTTTAGGGCACTTTCCTTATCACTTTCAAATTTTAGGGCACGTACAGAATTGACGAAAATGGCTTCAAAATAAAAAGTTGACATCAGATTCTTATTTCCATTGTATGCTAGAGGAGTCCAAAGCCCTTTTTGTCCTAAAAATATGATATTCTAGTAATTAAGTTTTGGTTCAATCTTTTAAAAGTTAATTTTAGGACATATTTTTTAAGATGTGACAAATTGCATGATAAACCTAGATAGATAAGTATACTCCATGCACAACTACTAGTCCACCTCCCCTACTTTAAACATAGCCTTCATAGATAGTGTTCATTTTACATTTAAAAAAAGTAGAAGTCTTATATAAAATGAAAGATAAGACTTGAACATAGCCAGACTAAAGTCTAAAGTCTGGCTCCCCTACTACAAACATAGCCTTCATAGATAAGCCTTCATTTTACATTAAAAATAAATAGAAGTCTTATATAAAATGAAAGATAGAATTGAACATAGCTAGCCTCTTTAATGTGGAATGCAAATTTAAGAATTTAGGAAGCACTCTATTTGTAAGGTAAAATAGACTAATGAAAATTTAGGAATTTAGGAACTAATCTATCTTAGAAGGTAAAA